>JARHVA010000836.1:4237500-4364830 GCA_037957365.1 Torreya grandis | reverse complement strand
CCCTCTCTCTCTCTCTCTCTCTCTCTCTCTCTCTCTCTCTCTCTCTCTCTCTCTCTCTCTCTCTCTCTCTCTCTCTCTCTCTCTCTCTCTCTCTCTCTCTCTCTCTCTCTCTCTCTCTCTCTAAATATAGACTTCTAAGCCTTGAAATGGATCCCTCTTTTTGGTATGACTAGACTCTATCAAAATTGTACTATTATGCCTATTTGATGCAATAAAATACTAAATTCCTCTATTTTGTAGTTTAAATTAAAGTGTGTTTCATGAATTTATTGATGTGTTCAAGTGAATATATGTATTTATTTCCTTTGTATGGGTTTTCTCACCTTCATGAGTTATTTTTTTAATAATCACAGGTCTTTCTAAGTACATATATAGTCAGATTGATCAAGTTTTGGAAGTGGATAACTACCCTCCTATGCTAGATTAATAGCTGGTTCATTCCTTTTTTTGAAATAATTATGTGAGTGATTTTTTGTAAGTATTGAATACATCTTATAGTGTGTCTTGTGAAAGCATGAGTTTTCAAATTATTGTTACATCACCACATTTTTAGATGATTTTCAAAAGTTATTATTAATCTCTCTCCCTTTTCCAAGCAAGTGCTACTTTAGGTTTAGTTTAGGTGATAGATCCAAAAGGAAGTTGGTCTTCTTTGAAGGTTTGACCCTATTCTAAGATACCCATAGCCTAGGGTCAATCTCATGTTGAAATATATTTGATCAAGAGGACCTAAACAATCCTTTACTTGGCTAGGGTGTAAATCTAGATCATCAACAATATGTTATAACAATATAAGGTATGACATAAAGAAGAATGTTGATATGGAAATTGGATATAATGGTTAAGAGGGTTTCCCCCAAGTGATAAGGTAAGGCAAGTGATAAGGTATGAAATAATGACAAGGTTAATGGAAAATCAAAATAGCAAGGTAAATGGTAAAGACAAAGATATGGTTCTAACAAGGTAAATGTTTCTATTGTTCCTATTGATATGAAGATGCACATCCTGATCAACATATGATACAATTAGAATGGTCAATCATGTAAATTGATAGTCCACACCTCTTCTGAATAGATACTCTATCAAGAACATGCTACACATTTAGACTCCAATAA
Organism: Torreya grandis; assembly: GCA_037957365.1. NCBI lineage: Eukaryota > Viridiplantae > Streptophyta > Pinopsida > Cupressales > Taxaceae > Torreya > Torreya grandis. The sequence goes on along the minus strand of JARHVA010000836.1, from coordinate 4,363,715 downwards.
TGTTGTTATGATCTTCATTGATATTTTAATCTATTTCCTCTAAACATCAAGACAAAATATATATGTAGCCTCTATAAAGGAAAGTGTGGCTAGAGATGGTAAATAGGGATAAATATTACATGATAGGTTTTATTTGGAAATGTAAAGGTGGATGATAATGGAATGTATAATGGTTAGGTAAAAAATGAAGATGGGTATTTTTAGGCACACAATGTTTTTTATTTTGGTTTCAACATAACTTTGGTTGTGGTGGGATCGAAGACTTCTAAATATTCTTTCAATAGGACCACCATATTTTTATGTTGTTTGGGCCTGAGAGTAAATACCATATAATTATGTTGTAGATTAGAAGCTATACTAATTTCATTTTTGGTAATGTCTTCATTAAGTAGTGAAGAATTGTTGCACTTAGCTATTGGCATATCAAAGAGGTTTTCACTAATGAAGTTGTGTTGATTGTACCATAGTGCTTCAAATAAGGTTTCACTAAGGAATATTTACTTTTGACTTTGATTTTCATCTAGAACCTCAAATAAGGTTTCACTGGAAGATGTTAAGTTTGGATTTTTATTTCACCCTAGTGCCTCCAAAAAGGCTTCACTAGAATATTATTCTTATTCTTCATGAATGTGGTCTTGGCCCCCTAATATTCTTCAACTAATATGTCACCATGCTTGCAATTTAATAAGTTATGGTTTTATCAATCCCAATCAACACTTGTGGGAGGTGGAAGGTCAATATAATGGCTAGGTTGGTTGATGATAATGGTATGTGGAATGGTAATGGAATGGGAACATGCCACATAATCCTCATAAAATATACTAGGATAACTTGTGTTGATACTAAATTTAATCATCCTCAAAAAATTTGGAAGGATCACAAATATATTCAAATTGATTTTCAAGGCATGTGTAACCAATGTTGTAACAACTACAAATATATTTTGATTCTGAAGCTGAGCTAACTCCAAGGATTCTAAATTTGATGTTGAGATTGACATTAATTTTGTTTTTGATGCTAAATATAATGTTGGTTCAATAATATAACCTAAATTCAATGTTGATTCTTCATCTGGTATGGATGCTACTATAATGATGTCTTATTGAATGTTTGGCAAGTAATAACTTACGATGGCATAATGGGCTCTATAGAGACTAGTTTATCAAAGTGAGACTCCTTAATGAGAGGGAAAGGGTCAAAATACAACTCCATAAAGACTAGATTACCAATGGTAGGATCTTTAAAAATAGGATAATGGTCAAGATAATGATTTTCCAAAAGATGGTTATAATCATTAAGAAGTGACTTAGAAAAGACTAACTTGTTAGAGTGAGACTTCTCAACAATAGGTAAGGGATAAAAAGGTGATTTATCATAGGTTGACTCATCACAAATATGTTTTTCAACAAAAACATCTTGAATTGGTTGGTTTGATTGGCCTTGGTTTACAATTAGTTGTAAAATACCAATTTTGAGCACATATTAGTCCTCAACTGATTGGCTCAATTGGAGAGGTACTGATTGGCTTGGTTTTGGCTTGACAAATGGTATGGGTTTTATAAAGTGGGGAATAGTTGGTAATGGATTAAACATGGTCAATGGTTGGATAATGATAGGCTTATCTATGATGGGATTAATAAAGATTGGTTTATATCCGAGGATGGTAACTGTAACCCATCGAGTTGTGATTTCACAACCTTATTAGGATAACAAGCTACCATACTAAGAAGGTCCTAGAATGGTAATGGCAGGGCATTGAAATTCTTGGTTGTTATGACAAGCCAAAGGATGAGATCTTAGTATAAAAATGGCAAGGCATTTCAAAGCTTGGTTACTAGCATGATCCAAAGGATGAGGGCCTAGAATAAAAATAGTAAGGTGTTATGGAGCTTGGTTACTCACACAAGCTAAAGGATGAGGTCCTATAATGATAATCCTTAGACACTATGGAACATGGTTACTTACACAATCTGAACTAGGGTTAATGGTATAGGTGGAGGATCAAATACCATGAGAAGTGGAAGGGTGAAGCTGATATGTTAGTCAACCCAAAGAAGGTATCACCACATACTACTCTTGAGGATCTTGGCTTTGTTCCCTATATTGAGTATTGTAAGGAGGATAAGGATTTATACCATAAAAAAAATCATCCTAGTATTGGTCTTGAATAAAGTCATCATATGCAACCACATTATCATAACCTAAATTATACATTGATTTATTATGAGTGTAAAAAGACATATCCAATTTAAATGTTATATGTTTTACAAAAAGGCCTAGATTTATACAAACTTTAAAAAATAAGGTCCAAAGGACAAATGGTCCAAACACAGTCTAGCTTGGTCAAAAATTGGAGTTGTATCTCTAAAATAGTCTATGCTAAAACTTGGTATAAAATAATCTAATGCTATATGTCTAACATCAAATGGTTCACACAAAAGGTCAAATGGTTGAATAAAACCTAACATTCTAAACTCTAAGTACAAAGTGTTTCAAATAATTCTAATCTAAGAAAATAAATATTGCTAGGTCTTTTGGCAAAATAAGGCACAAAATTTAGTCTTAAACCAGGTATGTGCTAGGTCTTTTGGAAAAGGAACAAAAGCTAGACTTTAAACAAAAAAAGGTATGAGATTAATTTAATAAATTTGAAAAACTTTAGCATAAACTAGGCATTCATATTAAAACATGAACTTGGTCAATTGGCATAAGGAATGAAACAAAAAGGCATATGGAAGATAGACTACTTCCCCCAAATCTAGGCATAAGCAATAGTTTTCAAATTGAATAAAGAATTAACCTAAGTTGCACAACCCAATAGAGAAATATTGATGTCTAGGTCAAAAGTACACAAGGCATATGCATAAATCAATCAATGTTTAGATTTGAACTTGGTAAGGCTAATTTTAAACTAAACTTAAGAAAACTAAGCTTCTTTAAACAAATAATAGGGTAAACAAGAATGAACAACATAACAGCACTAGGTATAGATCCAAAAGGCACATGTGGTTGTGGTTTTTAAATTCAAATTTAGACACAAGGCATTAAGTCTTTGAAATGATTTGAGTAGTGTAACGATGTAATAGTGTTCTAAAAATGGTTTTTTTCAAGGCTCAAAGGCAAAAATGTTTGAAATGAATTGGGAAGCATAATGAAACCCTTTTTAATCAAAAGGAGTGATGTATATACAAGACTCATTTTGATGTGGTATAACAAACCAATAGTTTAGACTTAAAAACCCTATAATAAAGGATAAAAATGACATAAACACCTAAGTGTAATGTCTTAAATCCTAAAACTAAGAAGGTTGCATAATAATTTCAAACTCTACCAATATACTCACTCTTGAGAGCATTTTAATTGTTAATCTAAAAATAAAAGTGCATGAAAATTAGGGGTTTTTGGCCCCCTCTTCTCTCAATATTTTGTACTATGATATGGAACTTCAGGCTACTCTCCCTACATTAACAGTATGTTTGTGGCAAGAGGGGTTGTTCTAAACTATCAATTTTTTTGTATTTCTATATGATCCCATGTGTTGATAACACAAGATATTCTCATGTCAATTAGATCCATGTCAATTGGCTTGTTGTGAAAAGGTCTTTCCCTTTTCACAACCACTACATCCATCTCTTTCTCAATGTAGTGTGATGTTTGAGTTGTCCTTATGATCTGAGGTGGAGTACCACTAATGGAGGTTATTTTACCTTCTTAAAACAATCATCCCAATAGTTCACCCTCAATTTATATACCCCATTATAGAGTGGAGTTGAAATTTTGTCAGGAGATGAATCCCTGGGTCAATGCTTCCCTAAAGAACACGTGAGGAGGTGTGACCTCTTGCTCACAAGCCAAAATGCATAAAAATAAAAGACAAGTGAAAAGACTTTAGGGTCATATTTGGATCACCCAAACCATACAAATTTGAGGAAGTCCTTAATGACATTCTTTTCACACTTCTAGATGAAAGCAACCAAGGCAAAGAATGAGAACTTTTGGTCACTCAAGTTCCCTAAAGGAGATAGGGGGAAAGCATACATGCATTAATCATTTTGATAAAAATAAATAAATTTAAAAAATAAGAAATAAAAATGAAACTCTTAAGAGAATTATCTAGTGTGAGAGTTCATTTTAATCACCAAACAAAGTGTGTAGTAAAATTTAGGCCCCTTAGCATTTATTGAAAAACTTGAAAAAACTTTGAAAACATCTAAGTTATGAAAAGAAATAAGTTCATTTTAAACACCAAAGACAAAATGTGCAAGATTTAATCTTTTCAGACTTATATTTTTCAACCTTAGGACCTATAATTTTTAGAGGGTTTTTGTCTACTTAGAAGCCCAAAAGTTAATGAGAAAACAACATTTAAAAATTTTCTCTCAAGTTTTCTATTTTTCTATCATAGAGATCGATGTCAATCTACATAAGGATCAATGTCAGTATACAAAAATTAGCATCAATTGGTCCATAGATAGATTGACATCGATTGACAAAAATTAACATCAGTTATTTCTTGTAAAAATATAAAAAAATAGAATATGGATTTTTCACAAAAAATATTGTTCGCCAAATGAGCTTAAAACCAACAAAAACACTAGATCATGCAGGAAAATAGTCAATCAAACAATATTTAGGCTCTCAGACACAAAACAAAAACTAGAAAACTCAAGAAAATGTGTAAATCACATTTTTTTTCATGTTATGTTCTTCACATAGGGGTCGATGTCAATTTTGATAGGATTAACATCGGTCAAAGGGAATTGACATTGGTCTCTATGTAAACTGTGTGTTGCTAAAAAATAAAATACATGAAAAACAAAGTTAAAAATCAAATTTTGAAGATTCTTAAGAATCCATTATAAAAACTAAGAGCTACATATTAATATCCTTTCTTGTATGGGATGCTTGAGGTCCCATTGAACATGCCATTTGTGATCATAGGAATCCAAGAAGGGAGGTTATTATAGTGTTAGTTCAAGTAATAAAAACTCAGATAAACACACATACACTTACACTCCTAGCCTAGATATTAGGGAGATCTTAGTAACAAACACTAAATGAGAGAAAAGCTAAAATAAAAAAAATAATAACTCTTTTACCTTCCTTGGGGATTCAAAATGGCTTTGTTGAATAGCTTGATCGACTTGTGCATCAAGAAGTCTTTGGCAATGAAGCTTGTGTGGCTCCTCTCCTTGGCACTTTAGCTCGTGATGTTTCTTGGCTTATTATTTTTGAATTATAACACCATTAATATGAGTCTCAAGGATTAAATCTTACATAATAACTCTATAATATCCAATCTTATCTATCTCCAAATTAGCATTATAACTTTGGCTTATGAGAGCTTAAAAATGAATAGGCATTGCGTTGTATCTATAAATTTAGGAATTAACTCTCACCCAAGGTGAGTTAGGGTTAAGTTAAGGATTGGAATGGGTTAAAATTAAACCTATGTGAGTTAAAACTAACTCTAGTTGAGTTAATAATTGTCAAGTACTTATGATTTGAAATTACTAGGCATGGCTCTCAAAATTAGATATTTTAGGATATTTTCAAACAATTTGAAAAATCATAAAGGCAATGATGAAAGGCTAGGATATTTTGAATTTTTGAATTTCCTTTTCTATATATTCATTAATTTCAAATGGATAATTCAACTAGGCATTTAATCTAGTTTAACTTTTTAATTGATTTATAATATCCTTTTAGCTCTTTCAAGATTTGATTTAAGTGTGCATGTTGATAGTTGTGATACCACAAGGTTATTAAGGATGAACCTATTAGAGTTTATTGTTGAATATAATAGGATACCATAAATAGGGATGTATCAACATGATTCTGAGCTTTGATGAATTATCCATAAGAAAATTTGGGATTTTTAGTGATTCCTAAGCTTAATTTGTAATGGTTGGTAGGAATCAATCTGAAGTCTAGGCAGAAGTCAATTTTGGCCAATTTTAAGTGCCTAAAATTGCTACATGCATGACTATATATTACACATTTTTGTGCATGACTTATACATTTTCCAATAGGGGCATTAGAAATGCACCTTCCTTATGAGTTATTTACTTGTTTTATTGTGTGTAGACAAGGACATCCTTACCATCATTATACTCACCTCTACTATGAGATTCATTGATCACATATATAATTATATTTTCATATGGTATCATGATACCCACATATATTCTCCATAAGCATTATATTAACATATCTTATATAGGTGGATCCTATAACACATGTGTCTAATGTGCTTACATTTCTTTTTTATATAAATATGACATTATCTTACATATACAAATATTCATGCTTATTATTTAAACATGATACATCTTACTACCTTGAGAATATATCTACATTTGGAGTCATAAATTCATCCCCATCCACTTGGATACATTGGACATGTTTTAGACCCATGCACTATTATCCTTAAAGGAGGATACATTATCATATAGTTATCTATATTAAATCATTATCACATGGACACTAGTCCATCTCTCCTTTTATATATACTATGGGGCATGTTGTTACCCCTCTCACCACTTCAACCTAATTAGAGGATGTACATACCTATTGAGCCTTACATAAGGATACCTTTCCATATATTGATAGCACTATAGTAGTATATTTTGCATTGATATTCGCATTATGTTATCTTTTCTATATGATACATCATTGATACTCACTAGAGTAATATATTGTGCATTATGTTATCTTTCCTATGGGACATTACACTTAGGGCATATTAGTCTCTTATATATCCTACTAAGGAGCTTTGCATGTGATATGTTACAATAATTACATGTGTTTTCTGTAATTTTCAAATGCTATCAACAATATATAGTTTTATTACACATGGTACTTATAATTTTATTCCTTTTAGATGAGTGATTGTAGGCATAAGTTATTTAACCCTTAGCCTCAAAATGTGGGCATATATCAAATCATTTATCATACTGATATTGATAAAATGCTAATAAACAAAAATTGGTTAGATCATTTTTCTAATTGCTATTGAGCAAAAACTACTAAGCAAAATTTGGGGGCTTAAATTGGAGTAAAATAATCTACTTCCTTGATAAAAAAAGTAAGGGTGTTTCACAAAAATTCTAGAGAAATGTTGGCCACTTCTATCACTTGTCAAAAAAATCAATTAGAATAAACAGAATAGTGGGCATTATTTTTGAAGTTATGATAGCATTTGGTTTGCATATAAAGCAGGTTTAAGCATTTCTATGCTCATTTAAATTTCAATTTGAATTCTAACTTCAATTTTAAAGTAATCATTTTGAGAATATATGGCATTGATTACTTGTTATAAAATGGCCATTATTGATAGGTATACTAAAAATTTTGAAACATAAAAAGGGTGTGGATTGATGCATGAAAAAATTTCATCCTCATATCCCCATGGTATTTTAAGGTATATTCTTAAATTAATATCATTTTATTTTAATTCATGCATGCATCACTCAAATATGAACATCAAACTATGAGCATTATGTAGATATCTACATTTGGTAAAAGCTTTGTTATTACAATGTTTTTAGTATTATTTTTTACATTGGGGTGATCACCTAAAATTAGGGGCTTGTTGACACTTATTTGTGTGTTTTAATTTATCTCCTTATTTGTGTGACCATGTGGTCTTATTTTATTTTATTTATCATTTTTTGTATTCATTTTGTGCCCATGGGCCTATTTTTTCTCTCCTCTCTCTATTTGTGCTTGTTTCTTCTTTTAGGATGGGAATTGGAAGTCTTGTTGATTATGCCTTGGGAGAAAATGGTGAAGCTCCCATGTATGTCATATTTATTTTTTTATGCCCTTCTATCTGTGGTTATATCCTTTTGATTTTTGGATCCATTTTTCAGTTGTTTTCCTTTTCCTTTTTTATATTTTTCATGCCAATAAGTATTTGATTCAAACATTAGAAGCCTATATATACAAATATTATACGATAATTTTTATATACAAGAAGAAGACACTAAGCATCATTGAGGTTCCTAAGAATCTTTCAAAGGAATTCTATTGATATTCACTCATTTGAAAGTCTAAGCACACTCTACATTTATTTATCACTTCTCATGAAATTGTATCACATATTGTACCAAAAATGACTACTTAAATGTTCTTGTAATTGTATCTCACACTTATATAAAAGGAGGAGGTTATTTTCTCACTCTTCCATTCACACTATAGAAAAACTATGTGGGGTCTTATTATGACATGTAGGATATGTAGTTGTAATTCCTTTATAGTTTCCCAACCCAAGTACTTATTCCTTTCTCCTTTTGCATTATGTTTTATTAGGAAATCTAGGTTAAGAGAATAAAAGATTAAAACCATACATTTTTTACATAAATTATGTAAATCACAAGTATAGATAGGCACAACATTCAACTATGAAGTGACATAGCAAAATCCAAATTCTAAAATTGGACATAGTACAAAAATGATGTAAGAGGACACAAATGATGGTCAAAATAATTTAGTGTTAGTCATTCACTTTATATGAATGATGCACACATCATGCCTATTTCTATGGAATCAAAACCTTAAAATCAACACATAGTTAGCTACAGGTGTGTGTAGTCTAGATCTGTATTATGAAATTAGAAATCCATAAAAAATGTGACTATAGCTTCACATTTATTTATCTTTCAAGTTAAATTTTCAATTCAACATTTTCATTTTTCATGTTTAATATTTTTAACACAATATAATTATGTTTGAATTTTGTTTTCATTGATTTACTCATAGACTAGACCTATTTTCACTTGTCTTATAAAAAATAAGGTAAAATAAAAACCATATAAAATTCTTGAATAGTTTCTAGAATTATAGAACATTATTCATCCAGGTAGCATTAATACCTCTTTAGATTAAAATCTATGACATAAATCTAACATAATTACAAAGTAATTCTCATTCATATATCTACCTTACACACCAACCCTTTATGATTATATATAGATAAGAAGGAAGCTAGGTTTAGAGTTTTGGGAAGTAGTTTAATTTTCAAAAAATAGTCTAAAAAAAAGACATTCTTATGATTAACATAAGTTAATTAAGTGATTTCATTAATTAATAATCTTCTCTAATAATAAGGCATGGATGTGTGTACATAATTAGTGCATATCCATGTTTATAACTAAATAATACTAGTGCATTTTAAACCATACAAAAGTGTATGGGTTATTAAATATGTTTAAAATGCTTATCTACTTATGCTAGAGTTTTAAAAATACATGTTACACATTTTCTTCTCATGGCATTTTTTAAGTGGGTGAGATTCAAAATATACATGTTATGTATGATTATGGACTTACATATGCTATGTGGATACATTTATGCCCACACCTAGGTGTATTCTCAAAGTAGTGGTATGCCTTATGCTAGGGGCATATTTACAATGGGTCTTAGGTGATATCCTTACTACTTTCCATTTATCATATAGATATACTTATATTGAATACACATACATTATTCTTTCCTACATCTTACATTTTGTATGTATACATTATGTGTTCCCTTGTATGCCAATGATTGCTTGATTTCCTAGATGTGTGCGCTTTTACTTTTGTGTTCTTATTATGTGTTACTTATCGATGTCTTGTCTAGTGTTTCCATATAAGATCCTCTAGTCATCATGTCATGTCATTGATTATTTGTAGGTCATAAAATTTAATCAAAAGTTTCCTATTATAATTTTGATTATCTACCTATGCTTGATTGCATTACCTATATACTATATAATATCATATGCTTGGTGTTATGAATAATATCATGTAAGTTATTAAACTAGTTGGGGAAGCGGGTGATATGGTACTAGGTAATTTATATCCATTATAGATGTAGCTTTATGTTTTGCTTATGTTTTAATGGTCCTTATTATGAATCTATTGGGGCACACTACTACTGTTGTATGTGTGATTCATTGTTATATATTCCTACCTAGGGCACTCTCCTATATAGGGGCATACCCTTTATCCCAATCTTATTGCATCATTATGGGAATCATATCTTTGCCTATATCATAAGATTAAATAATACTATATATTCCTTTATTGTGCCACTAGATGCATTTTACCCTTTTCTATCTTATGTAGATTATCATTTATATTTCATGCATACAAAGATTATTACACCATGATTCTATTGATCTTACACTACATTAGCGTAATCACACAATTGCATGATGTACTACATTGATATATGGGGTACTTCCATATCCTATTACTTTGGGGCCATAACTTTATGCCCTTTGCCAAGTTATATTGGAGCACATAGTTTTTCTCTCACTAACTCATCCTCACATGAGGTTGCATCATACTATCAAAATTTATACGATGATATATTTTTATAGTTACATACATGTGTTTATAAATATTTTAACAATTTTGGATATATTTCTCTATGATAACACATGATTCACATGACTCTTTTTTTTTAGATGAGTGATTGTAGGAACAAGTACCAATCCCTCACCTCAAAAGATGGCATACATACAAATATTATACTACCAGATTCATATTTTATGTGGATTACGAGTTAATAAATAATTTTAAAAATAATTACCAAGGAATGCCAAATTTATATTTCCATGATCAATAAGTGTAATTTTTCCCCCACTCTTGCCCCCAGGCCATTAAATATTTCAAATTTCCAATTTCAGATTTCAATTTAGTACCTAGGATATTCCCAGGAGTGATAACTTTGTTATCATACCATCAAGAGTATTCATTCATGTTCTTGTTTTAGTTTCTATTTCTAATTACTATAATCACACTGATATATCTAGATATTAACTACTTGCATTCATTCATGATTATTTATAGGTACACTGTATTTATAAACCTAAGACGTGAGTGAAGCCTATGTTAAGCATCTAGATGAATAATCCTTCCATCCTTTAGGTAAGTGTATGTATGTCCTTAAAAAAATTACATTGATACACACATGAATTCACACACATGCGCATCAAAGTGGGTAATTATGTAAACACTTAATTTTGGTACAAGACCCTTTTTCATAGCACTTTTATCATGTTTTATATCACTTGGCCCACTTGTGTACATTTTACTATTTTTTTATTCTTTCCACTCATATTAGAGTCTCAATGGCATTGATTCATCGATATTTCCTCATATACACTTTATATTTGTCAATTTCCAACAATAATATCTCATATAATCATCCTTTGTTCGAGTTGGTCTTTGTACTAAGCCTTTTTCCATTTGGGTCAAAGTTGGTTGTTCACTAGTTTTTCTTATTCAAAATCAGCCCTCCTTCAATTCCAACCCTCATTATTTTATTCATCATTTCCACTTTGGAATGATTCTTCATGCCTTGAATTTATCTTATTTGATAGCTTATGCAGTTGGCATATGTTTTAAGTGTCCTGGTCAGCCGTATATTTATAAATATTTCCTAAGCCATTACACATCAATTCATATCTGCAAGATCTCTTAAAAGTCATTTTTCTAGCACTCTATCATAAATCCTTATCAATTTCAAAAAAATCAATCAACATAAATGCAAGTCATGTGTCATCACATAATGTATAGTTGTATTTTATTATCTAAGGAGAGGGGGTGAAATAATTTCTCTCATTGGGTTGTGATTCACTCACAAGCACTATAAATACATAGAGCCATGATTCCAAGTGTTGGTTGAATATTTTGTCAATTAGCATACTAATAAACAAAATAGGTCTGCTCATCTAAAGTAGGAAGATTGGTCAGCCAAATGTGTAAGTTTACCACATCAAAAGGGGACTAATCTCTCCTCTCATCAAGGGGAGGTTCCCTATAGATATGATATATATATATATATATATATATATATATATATATATATATATATATATATATATATATATATATATATATAAACAAAAAATAATACTCAAGGGTAGGATAAATCATCCATCTCTCTTTTTTCAGAGATGATGCATGTAAATCAAAGGAGAAATCTTAGGGATAATGATAGAAAGCACTCCTCTTCTTTCAGAAGTACCATTCATCAAACCACAAGAATCTTCCTGGTAGTAATTGCAAAATGTAACCAAGGTCATAGTAACCAGCAAATTGAGATGTAACACAAAGTCTCCACCTGAATTGCCCAAGAGTGAGATACAAAGGACAATGAGGGCACAAAGTCATCCCAAGGTCCTTTACACAGAAATAAAAAGAAAAGACACTAAAGGCAATTGTGGGGGCACAAAGTCTCTCCATAGTTGGCTTTAGGATGCCTTCTTGACTACTTTCACTAATTTTGCTTATTGAATTAAAGGAATAGAAAATATATTAAGGAAAAAGACATAAGAATAGTTTCCCCAACAACAAAGATATCACAACACAAAGTTTGAAAAGTCACTTGCTTTCTTATTCCAATAACAAAATATGATCAAAAATCTGAGCTCAAAGTCTCAATAATGCCTTTTAGTTTGGGCAGAGTTTTGTTTTTGATAATCAGAGAGTTATCTCCACAATAACAAGAGAGTCCCTTATATAGCCTCTTCAAGAAGGACTTGGGAATAGTAACGCATCATGTTGCATTAAATTTTGTTAAGAAGACATGCTGGAATTTAGGGGCATTTACCCATTTGCTTTTCTCAATGCAGAGAAATGGGTCACACTATTAAAAGTTTGCATCTTTCAATATCCACCTAGCAGTCTACGTCTAGAGACATATCTAATGCATAAATGTTTCTAGTCCTTCCTCATCATTCCTCCTTTTTTGGTTATTTGAATTGGGTTCTTGATTCAATTCGATGCTCTATTCCTTAGTTGCTTCCTATTGGTCTTGGCCTTAAAGCCTTTGAATGCATTCGGGTCTGTGCTTAAAACTTGTAAGGATCAACTGCTATTTCATTTTTATGACTTTGACATCTACGAACACGTCACTTTCCTCAGTAATTCCTTCAAATTTGTTGTTTGATCTTTCTCAAAGGGGACTTGCCCTTCGAGGCCTTGAGAAATGGTTCACTTTGGGTCGAGAAGAGCCCCCCACAAGGGTATCTACCCTTTGGGTAGTCTTTAGATGGCCTTCAGCTTATTTTGGCAGGTCGCTAAGTTCTTTGGCTCTTCTTTAAGGCTTTTAAAAATCAATGGCTATTTTAAGAACCTTGAAATTGGCGTTCATGTACCCGTCACTACGTTTGAATTTCTAATAGCTAGTTCACTGTTCTTGACTTTGACGTCTTCAAGCACGTCACCCCTTGGACTTTCTTCATGTTTCTCTTGATTTAGCCTTTTCTACTACTTCCTTCAAATTTCTTGTTTTACATCCTCCTGAAGGGAAGGTGACCCTTTAAATTTGGGGAAGTGTCCTTTAATTTGGCAGCTGAGCATCCCCTGCAAGGGCACCTGCCCTTCGGGGTCCTTTGATGGCCTTTTGTCTTCGGAGTCCTTCAGAGCTTTCTCATGGACTTTTTTCATGGACATTTTCCTATGGACAAAAAGTCTACAAGAATTATTTTGGCTGATTTGTCTTTGGCCTTCAAAAATTCTTTCGAGCTTTTCTCCTGCAGCTTCCCTGAATTTCTTCAGACTTTTTATCAGAAGGAATTCCTTTAGATAAAAGTCTGAAAGAATTCATTTCTTACCTTAGTCTTTCCACTAGGCTTTGCTTTGTTTTTTGGTCTTTGAATTGGTCCATTTGCCCCTTTTCTACCCTCTATAAGGGTTGTTTGAGCTCCAAATTAGCCTTTCAAGTTTTTGCAATGGTTCATTTTAGCTTCTGAGTGTCCTCTGCAAGGGCTATTTGTCCCTTGGAAATTTGCCTTAGTTGATTTTATGTGAATCTCAAATTATGACACATGGCAGCATCTACTGCTCTTAAAAACAAAGTGAAATGAGGGTTAGAAGATGACACTTGGTAGCATCTGCTAAGTTCTATCAAGTTTTTGCTTGCTACCCTCCGCAAGGGTTCTAGGCCTTGGTTCACCACCCTCTACAAGGGTTGTTTGATCCTTTGGCTTTGGAGCAACAACTTGAACCTACCAATTAAACCAACTAATTGAAATAACTTTGGTTTAATGGTTCCTTCCCTTTGACCGCTTGAACCAAGATTCTTTGAAACAAGCCTTGTTGAACCCGTTGAACCTTGAACCTTGAACCCATTGAACCTTTGAACCAAAGTGGTTTAATGGTTCATCGGTTCCATCAATTCATTATTTTTATTTGGCTAAGTCCTTTTGATCTTTTTAAATCAAACATGTTGAACCATTTGGTCGTTAAACCTGTTGAACTATTGAACCTTTGAAGCGTTTGAACTCTTGTTGTTGATGTTGAACCTTTGAACCTGTTGAACTTGTTAAACCAAAATGGTTCAAGGTTCAATAGTTTAATGGTTCAATCCTTGCTTAGAAGCTTGCCAATGAACTCTTTTGGTTGATCCTTGTCATTGAACCAACTTTTAAATCACATATGTGTTGAGAGCTTGCTTCTTTCCTACAGAGTCTGTAGAAATCAACTTGTGAAGTCCGTTAAACTTGGCCTATAGAGTTCGTAGATTTTCTTCCTATAGAGTCCATAGATTAAAGCCTACAGAGTCCCTAGATTTTTGAGAAGCTTGAAAAATGAGGAATTTGAATGCTTAGAATAAATTTTGAGAAGGGCAGAGAATATTTTGGTTTGAGGACCAAAATAGTTCAAATGTTGTCCCAAAAATGAGTGATATTTTTGGGGGACAACAGTTGGCTCCAGTTGGGGAACTTCTATCAATTGTAAAAAAGAATTAAAGGGAGTAGAATCCAGAATCTCCAGTGTCTTCATGTGTACCATTGGGATATGGAGTCATGTTACCCAAAAATGGAAAACATCAAAAATGGAAACAAACAAAACAAAATAGAATTAAAAACTATACAAATATACATATGTATAGATGCAATGATCTGATACTTCAAGATTTGAAGTGTTTCAGATGTTGTTTCCTAAGAGGCAGTGAAAATAGTGCTCTATCTTGATAAACTAGCAAGAAGACTTTTTTTCCCCAGAAATGGTGATGGGTGAACGAAACTCTCCACTAGGAAACCAATTTTTTGCATCTTCCTCTTGGTTTTTTCTTCTTCTTTCCCCATGGCAGGATGTGATCTTCAATTTGAAAGCCATAACTCCTTACTTTCTTGGTAAAGGGTTCCTTTGCCTAATTTTGATTTGTAGTAGCATGGTCCATTACCATAATTAGTTGTTCTTCTCATTCAATCTAGCACATGATTGGATTGTCCACATCAAAATCTTGACAAACTATCAGCTTAGCATCTCCTTTGATGTGAAGGAGTTTGATCTCTTCATCTTGAGCAATCTTCAATATGAGAAATAGAGATTCACATCTAGCTTTGTTGTTGGTGTTGCTGAATTGCAAATTACATGAAGGAAGAATATCTCCTTGAGGAGATATCAACACAGTCCTGAATCCATCATTGGTGGAAGAATTACTGCCATCAAATTTTAGGATCCAAGCATCATCAGAAGCTGATCTCCTATCAAATTTCTCTTAATTAGAGATGGAAGATCCTTCCTTATTTATACTATGCCCTACCAATTCTCCTGACGTCTTATTTGAATCAATTCCTGTATTATTAGCTATAGGATTTCATCTGTAGAAACATGAACATTCTATGTGGTCAATAAATAATTACCCCTACTTAAAGACTCAAATAGAATTTGTGCTGTAGGGGCTGATGTTTGGGTGACCATGTATTTTGCCTCTTTTTTAGGGAGTAATCTCTTCATTATGCCTTGGATAGGGATCCTTGCCCCAGAAAGGTCCATGCTTAGTTCTCCTCCCATGTCCTTACAAAAATTTTGTCCAAGTAGGATACCATAGGATGTTGAAACATCAGCCACCAAGACAATCATCTTGATTCTCTTGTCTAGAAAAGCTGCAAATGTAAATTGGGCATCTTTAATTTGCCCTAGTAGTGGTACTTGCTTGTTCTCCATGGAGAAACATCTCCCAAAATTTTTGGTCAGCGTGAGACCCAGAGACTTAGCTACTTTAGCAGGCATGACATTGTCAAATGCCCCAGAATCAATGATGCAATTGTTGAGTTGATAACCATTTATCAATAAGGAAACATAGAAAAAATCTATTTTCCTAGGGCAATTGGAGGAGTAATGACAAGATTATTTGGGATGGGCATGTACTTTGGGGAATCAATAATTATTTTCTTAACCTCTTGTCTTGAAGGGATGATTTGGTTCTTGACACATTGGACCAACTTATCTAATTGATCAGGATTAGAATGCAAATATTCAAATTTAGACATTTGAATTTTGGTCTTTTTGACATGATCAATTATGTCAAAAGACTAAATTGGACTAGGAACAGAGGAAAGCATTTCAACCTTTTGGGTTTTAGGAGGGATGGGAGGAGGGCTGGTTTGTGAAATTGAAGTAGAAGGTGAAGGTGAAATTGATGTACTTACCTTTTGGGTGATCACTAGATCCTTTGACTGGAAAGGCAGAGTGGTTCCATGCTTAGAAATTATAATTATTGGTTGAGGTTGCTCCTATATCTTCTTTTTATCAGCTTGCTAGACTGATTGGTTCTTAGACCTAGTAAACACTACATATGATCCATCAATAGCTTCTCCTTTACTTCTGGGTACATCATGGTAATTCAAGAAACCAATGTGGGAGTCACCAGCTGATTCTTCTTGATCCTCCATGAAGAGATTAGTGTCATTTTCTTGCTCAAACTCAGGTTGAAAATAGAAAGCATGTTCTGTTTCCAAATATCCAACTACTGAGTTGGTTGGAGGAGCTTCAAAGGCAAGTTTCCCTTTTGGGGGAGGAAGATGATCTGGCTACCCTTGATTCCTGGTAGCATTGCCTTGATATGATTGATTTGGAAATGTCCTTCTTGGCATATCTCTGTATGAAGGAGTAGAAGACATACCTTGTGCCATTTGTCTTTTCAAAGCTAGCAGTTCATTTGCTAGCTTTTGCACCATTAGATCAGTGGTGCCTATAGATAAATATTCAAAAGATGATGAGGGTCTATTTCTATTTGAATCTCTTCTTATCTTCCCTGCTAAGATGAGATCATCTTCTACCTCAGTGGCCAAAAGTTGAGTTGTAACAAGATCTATTTGACCAGCATGTCTCAAAAGAAAACTCACTTCAGGTAACTGAGAATTAATGAAGAAGCATTTGAGATTCTCAGCTGTAAGTCAAGTAATTATAAGAATTTTGTTCCTTAGTTTATCAAATTTGGATATGAAGTCTCTCATTGGTTCATGAGGCTCTTTCTTCATTTATGTGAGTTGAGCCAGAAGGGCATGTACATCTTCTGCAGGTTTGAATCTAGCTTCAAACTTAGCTTTGAGGGTATTCCAATCAATTACTGACCGAGGTTGTAGATGATAAAACCAATCTATAGCAGCACCTTGTAATGTTTCTACAAATAGCCTGACTACTACATCTTCAAATTCTACTCTAATTATGCCATAGGCTATGCTGAAGGTTGTAATGTGTTCATCAAGATGAACTTTCCCATCACCATAGAATTTGGGGAAATTCTTCCTTAAACTGCGTGGAAGCTCATGTAGAGGTGGAGTAAGATTGAGAAGACCAAAAGAATTACCTCAGGGGCCTTGAACTACCATTATATGACTATGAAAATGAGGAATAACAAATCTTAGAGGGGTACTTATTAGCAAAGCTTTATCAACAATAGAAGTGGATACATCGTTTGGCAATGGCAATATGACTTTAATAGGAGGAAAGCTCTTGGTTCATTGGAGGTGAGATGGTGAAGGAAATAGATCAAAATTACTTTGTTGTACCAACTTGAATACAGGGTCAACAATACCTTTAGCCCTTTGGCTTCGTGTATAACTTGAATCTGCCAGATTGTGAAACAAAAATGGAAAATAATTGACCTTGCTTTAGTTTGAAGCTTGAGGCTTTAAACTGTGCACTCTTTCCCAACAGATCTAGTTTTTCAACCCAGATAAAATAATGGAGGTGGAGGAAGATGGTAAGGCTATAAATGGATAATGGGTAAGACAAGAAATGGAGTCACCAGAGTTTGTAATGGATAAGGGTTATAATGATAATGGGTAAGACACAGGTGATGTTTCAATATGAAACTTGAGGTTCCAAATTGCACAAAATTATGTATATCCCCAGCGAAGTCACCAAAAATTGTTGGTTGAATATTTTGTCGATCAGCATACTGATAAACAAAATAGGTCTGATCATCCAAAGTAGGAAGATTGGTTGGCCAAATGTGTAGGTTTACCACATCAAAAGGGCACTAATCTCTCCTCTCATCAAGGGGAGGTTCCCTATAGATATGATATATATATATATATATATAAAATAATACTCAAGGGTAGGATAAATCATCCATCTCTTTTTTTTTTTAGAGATGATGCATGCAAATCAAAGGAGAAATCTTAGGGATAATGATAGAAAGCACTCCTCTTCTTTCAGAAGTACCATTCATCAAACCACAAGAATCTTCTTGGTAGTAATTGCAAAATGTAACCAAGGTCATAGTAACCAACAAATTGAGATGTAGCACAAAGTCTCCACCTGAATTGTGCAAGAGTGAGATACGAAGGATAATGAGGGCACAAAGTTATCCCAGGGTCCTTTACATAGAAACAAAAAGAAAAGACACTAAAGGCAATTGTGGGGGCACAAAGTCTCTCCATAGTTGGCTTCAGGACACCTTCCTAACTACTTTCACTAATTCTGCTTATTGAATTAAAGGAACAAAAAATATATTAAGGAAAAAGACATAAGAACAGTTTCCCCAACAACAAAGATATCACAGCACAAAGTCTAAAAAGTCACTTGCTTTCTTATTCCAATAACAAAATATGATCAAAAATCTGAGCTCAAAGTCTCAATAATGCCTTTCAATTTGGGCAGAGTTTTATTTCTGATAATCAGAGAGTTGTCTCTACAATAACAAGAGAGTCCCTTATATAGCCTCTTCAAGAAGGACTTGGGAATAGTAACGCATCATGTTGCATTGAATTTTGTTAAGAAGACATGATAGAATTTAGGGGCATTTACCCATTTTCTTTTCTCAATGTAGAGAAATGGGTCACACTATTAAAAGTTTGCATCTTTCAATATCCGCTTGGTGGTCAAATTATAGAAACATATCTAATGCATAAATGTTTCTGGTCCTTCCTTGTCATTCCTTCTTTTCTAGTTATTTGAGTCGGGTCCTTTGATTCAATTTGATGCTCTATTCCTTAGTCACTTCTTGCTGGTCTTGGCCTTAAATCCTTTGAATGAATTTGGGTCCATGCTTAAAAGTTGTAAGGATCAACAGCTATTTCATTGATACAACTTTGACATCTATAGGCACGTCACTTTCCTCAGCAATTCCTTTGGCTTTGTCATTTGATCTTTCTCAGAGGGGACTTGCCCTTCGAAGCCTTGAGAAATAGTCTACTTTGGGTTAGGAGGAGCCCCCACAAGGGTATCTACCCTTTAGGTAGTCTTCAGATGGCCTTCGGGCTTCTTTTGGCGGGTCGCTAAGTTCTTTGGCTCTTCTTTAAGGCTTTTCAAAATCAATAGCTATTTTACGAACCTTGAAATTGATGTTCATGCACCCATCACTACGTTTGAATTTCCAACAGTTAGTTCACCATTCTTGACTTTGACATCTTCGAGTGCATCACCCCTTGGAATTTCTTTGGCTTTCTCTTGATTCAGACTTTTCTACTACTTGCTTCCTTCAAATTTCTTATTTTGCATCCTCCTGAAGGGAAGGTGACCCTTCGGGTTTGGGGAAGTGTCCTTTAATTTGGAAACTGAGAGTCCCTTGCAAGGACACTTTCCCTTCGAGGTCTTTTAGTGGCCTTTTATCTTCAGAGTCCTTCAGAGCTTTCCTATGGACTTTTTCTATAGACATTTTCCTGCGGACAAAAAGTCCACAAGAATTGTTTTGGCTGCTTTGTCTTTGCCTTCAGAAATTCTTTCAAGCTTTTTCTCCTGTAGCTTCCCTAAATTTCTTTAGACTTTTTGTCTGAAGGAATTCCTTCAGATAGAAGTCTGAAAGAATTCATTTCTTGCCTTAGTCTTTCCACTAGGCTTTGCTTTGTTTTTCAGTCTTTGAATTGGTCCATTTGCCCCCTTTTTGCCCTCTTCAAGGGCTATTTGAGCTCTAGATTAGCCTTTCAGGTTTTTGTAATGGTTCATTTCAACTTCTGATGTCCTCTTCAAGGGCTATTTATCCCTTGGAAATTTGCCTTAGTTGATTTTATGTGAATATCAAATTGTGACACATGGCAACATCTGCTGCTCTTAGAAACAAAGTGAAATGAGGGTCAGAAGATGACACTTGGCAGCATCCGCTGAGTTATGTCGGGTTTTTGTTCACTACCCTCCGTAAGGGTTCTAGGCCTTGGTTCACCTCCCTCTACAAGGGCTGTTTGATCTTTTGGCTTTAAGGCAACCCCTTGAACCTATCAATTGAACCAACTTTGGTTCAACGGTTTAATGGTTCACTCCCTTTAACCACTTAAACCAAGATTCTTTGAAACAAGCCTCGTTAAACCCATTGAACCTTGAACCTTGAACCCGTTAAACCTTTGAACCAAAGTGGTTAAATGGTTCAATGTTTCAATTGGTTCATTCTTTTTATTTGGCTAAGTCTTTTTGATCTTTTTGAACCAAATGTGTTGAACCATTTGGTTGTTGAACCTGTTGAACCATTGAACCTTTGAATCATTTGAACTCTTGATACTAATGTTAAACCTTTAAACCTGTTGAACCCGTTAAACCAAAATGGTTCAAGGTTCAATGGTTCAATCCTTGCTTAGAAGCTTTCTGATGAACTCTTTTGGTTGAGCCATGTCATTGAACCAACTTTGAAATTGCCTAAGTGTTGAGAGCTTACTTCTTTCCTGCAGAGTTTGTAGAAATCAACCTATGAAGTTTGTTGAACTTGGCCTGCAGAGTCTGTAGATTTTCTTCCTGTAGAGTCCATAGATCTAAGCCTGCAGAGTTCATAGATTCAAGCCTGTAGAGTCTGTAGATTCAAGCCTGCAAATTCTATAGATTTTTGAGAAGCTTGAAAAATGAGGAATTTGAATGCTTAGAACAAATTTTGAGAAGGGCAGAGATTATTTTGGTATGAGGACAAAAATAGTTCAAATGTTGTCCCAAAAGTGAGTGATATTTTTGGGGGACAACACCAAGTATGAAATTTATGTAGGTAAAACTCCTCAATAGGTTATAAGGGCCAACTAACTTACACACTCTCTATTATGCACATATTTATTTAATATTAGGTCAAGATCAAAGGAAGATAAAATTAGATAATTTAACTAGTAAAATTAGTGAAGTGAAGCCATAATCCATATCAGTCTTAGTTTGTACAGTAGCCCTAAAAGTTACAGAGCCCATAAATATTAAAGGATGTAATTGGTGGATAGATTGGACCTTTGTTAATTATATCTTAGACATAATTAGCCCTCTACCAATTCTAATCCATTTGTAAATCACAATATAACTTGAAATCATCATCTATGTTAGTTTCAAACTTTGTTCTTGATTATAAGTTTTTAGTCTTAATGCCCATGTGTGTTTATTCTAGTCTTATTTTCTTTTATTTCATTTATATTGCTTATTCAATCATTTATTGGAAATTTTAATTAATTTTTAAGACATAGTTTAGATGTAAATATTTTTAATTATTATATTAACTTGGATCTACATTATATCTTTATTTTAGCTTATTGTGCATAGTGAAATTAACCCTAATATCAGTGTTATGAAATTACTTAGAAAAATATAATTCACGTCAATGGATGGAAATATAAATTTTACGATCATATCAACAACATGACATCATAATACTAAGAGCATAATATAATAATTCCACACCAAAATTGAGAGCATATTAAAATAATAGAAACATATGACTGAGCCACTTTGAGGTGGAAATTATACATACCCAAAAATTATATGGTGAAATATTTCTATAAAAATCCAATGATGATGCAAGGCCATCTGCCTATATATACTTAGACCTGATGTTTTCTTAGTCATTATGTATTTTATGCCCTATTTAAAATTTTTAAATCTCTAAAATTAATTTTTTAGAGTCCTTTTGCCTTTGGTTCTGACACTACTTTTGTGACAAAATCACCACTCCCCATGATCAAACTACTCGTATTCATGATGAAATTGTCCCTCCTATGATGTTCTCACCATAGGAGTTTCATAAAGCACCATGACAAAAGCGTTACATGGGTGTAGGTTTTTAAATTTGATGGAGTGGTATTATTTATTATTGTGGTAGTTTTAGAGTTGACCACGATGATTTCATCTTCACCACCTACATAAGGTGGTAGTTTCATTCCATTTATGCATTTTTAAATTTAGCATCTAAGACTTCACTTTTCATGTGTTTTAAATTCTCTTGATTATGTCTATTAATTTTTTTAATCTTGTGTTCACCTCCTAAATGCCCTAACACAACCCTAACTTTATTTTTATAAAATTGTATCTCTCTCACCTCTTATAAAATTGGTTCAAGCTCTAGTTAACTATCACATGCAACTTCTTTCTTCCCTTACAAATATCTCTTCTTAATTAGGTTTATGTATATAATATTTAAATTAGATATTACATCTTTTGAGTTTTATATATGCATAGCCTACCTACTTGAAGGTTTTCAAAATCCTTTGCTTTAGTTTGTGATTATCTTCATGTTGTTAAATGCAAGCTTGGAGAGGATAATCCATAAATCAACAACCATTTATTTGCCTTTGTAGATCATTCCAACAATTTTTCATATACTCTTTTATTTAATATTATTTCCCTCTTCCTTTGTTTTCTTTTCTCCCTCTTGTCTAGGATTTCCAAGGGTTGTCATTGAGCAAACAATGAGTTAGCATACATGATGATAATATACTCGCTAAAACAATCTTTTAAATTTGCTTGGTTATCACCATTGATCAAGGTGGGAGTTTTCACTTTAAATTTTGATTTATTTATTATATTATATTATAATTTATATTCATAAAAACATAAAATAAAATGAAAATAAACTCTCTTCCTCTCTTCTGCACCAAAAAATGTAATTTAGATATTTCAATTTTAATCATAAGTATAAATAATTAAAATAATGTATTTTTAATAAAATATTAGTTTATATTAATAAAATTTAGTCATTAGCTACAGCCACTTAAAATAATTCACTTTTAGTTCTAGAATAAGCATACATATACACATATACCTAGACAACCTAGACAAAGGAAAAGATTACATCTTAGATCTTATTTTATTCACATATATAATAAAATTAGACATTTTATTTTATTTTACATTCATTTAATATTAGACCCTTCAGTCTTACAAATTTTCATTTAAAACTAAAAAAAATCTAGTTTTTAACTTGCATGTGCAAAAGAGTTTATAAATACTTGGAAGTTGTAATCTCTAGGGTTTGGGTCTGATTTTCATTTGTATGCTATAAAGTTTAAATTTCATAATATTTTCATTCATTTATATATTAAAAATACCAAAAAAAAGAGTCTTATTTAGATTGTATATAGGTGCAATCTTTCATCTAGAAAATGCTAAAATCAGCGCTTGCATCCTTAGTCTAGATTTTAATTTTAGTTTTGCATGCATCAAAATATCCTTGAAAAAAAAACAATATTAAATACATATATTTTCAATATTTAATTTAAATAATTTCAAAGTAATTTCATTTTTAGAAATTAACATAATTTGATTTATTTACAAAATATTTTCAAAACATCCAAAAATGCAACCAACTAAGCCTTGTCAATACAAGTACAAACCCGAACCTTATCTCTACACATCTATAATAGAAATGATCTCTTCCATTCCATTTTATATAAAATATATACACTTAAGAAATCAATCACATCATTATCTTTCCACCGTTCATGACACTTCCAGAGCATCCATACCTAATTAGAATTGTTATCTTTGTTAGGGTTATATCTCCCATTCTTGGTAGTAATGTTCAAAGTGAAATCAATGAAAAAATTAGAAGTGAGGTCATCCAATCCACTCCCATTCCCCATATCATCATTTACCAAATCAACATGCTTAACGAGCAATAACACGTACAAGTGAATCTAATCATTATACCCATTCATATGTAAGGTCACCAATACAATAATATCTAAGTCTATACTTTCATCACTCCTTAATTTTTATCATCGATAATAGACTAATAATATTTTCATTCACTTTACATATGTCATATGACATTAACCACACAATCTAAAATATTTGATCAGATCCCTAGAATTACCCATCCTAACTATACCTAGTTCTTCATCCCTAGCATCAACTATGAACTCCAATACATCATCCTTATTGAAACTAAAGGACTTTAGAATTTTGTTTCCCATAATTTATATACTCTCAATAAACAACATCATGCTACATATCTATTTTGGTATTAGCATGATCATCTTTTGTTGCCCATCATTCAAAACCTCATTCCAATACCTCAACCTAGTCTCCCTAACCCGTATACCTACTCATTATAATCATCTCTTCATAGTTTCTCTCAACCAGAACTCAAGAATTTGAGTTCACAAGGTTATTTTTTCACTTTTCATGTGTAAAAATTTGGTAAACCCAATGTAAAAGGCATATCTTTTTGTATATTCATCATTTTCTATCTTTTCTACATTTTTTTCTTTCTTACATATTATGTGGGTATTTATATAACCCCTCAACATGTATAGTCAAGACATCTTTGACAAAACCATGGAATTTTAAACCTATAAAAGCAACCTTTAACTTGGTGGTGAAGCCTCCCTCTATAGTTGGAATAACAACACTTTCGTGCAAAACATGGAAACTTAGTATCAAAACCACCCATTTATTTCATAGATTAGATCAAAGATAATGTTCCACAAAGTGCAAGACCCATCTAAAATTTCTAAAAATCACCATAAATAAAAAAAATGTAATTCATTTGTGTAAGTGAGACCAACCCTCACATTACAACATGACCACTGTTTAATCTACAAAACCCAAATGTTGAAAGCGCAACCATGTATAATAAGTACATTGATAGAATCTACAATCTATAAGATGGGATAAGTAGACTGTAGGTGCCTTTATATCCCCACACCAACAACCAAAAAATTATTAACTCATAGTAGAAACACCTAAAAAATCTTACAAAAACATCTAACCCAAATTAGCTCACTAGTGGTCATCAAATCATACCTTCTAAACCTGCTATTAAGAAGGTCATCAGAACCACCACTACTTTTTCCCCAAATGAACTCATCTCAACTTTGGTGGGTTGCCTTCATGATTTATATAATAACCAATCCTCTCTAATTATTGGGTGGAAACTAACCCTCCTAAACAAGGTCATTCCTCTCTTATTCTCATTCTAGTGGTAGTTTACCAACCATCATTGTTTCTATATAACTTGCCTCTTTCCAATCATGCCTCAAGCTAATATCTTAGGGAATATGTCATGGAAATAATTTGTTCATTATGTTCCCAATTTGGTAACTTCTAACATTCCCCCATCATATCAACCTCTTATTAAAAACCCTATTAGAATCTTTTATACCTACACCCTTCCTAACAATGTGGTGATCAACATGCCACCACCTTACATCCCACCAAGTTATGTGGTGGCCAATCTGCCACCTGCATACACTCCTTTTAAATTACCACATCCCTTTCCTTCATATAATCCTATAATACCCTAATATAACATGTATTCCAAGTCCACTTAGTTGGATAACTACTTTCTAACTTATTACACCTTGCCTTATTAATCTCTTTTTCCTTCTAATAGTTTCACATTAGCTTCTTATCCAAATCCATCACTTCAATCCCATCCCACCATGCCTTTGGTAGAATTCAATACTATGTGGACCTATGTTTAATATCTAAAATATCCCCTCACTCATAGTATATGATGAGATATTTTACCTCATCCCTTATCTGACCTCCCTAAATTCAAAGGAGAAGGATATCCACATGTCAAGGCATATGTTAATGTTGTTTTAGATCTCTTGCCTTGGTATGGGGTTGTTGCGAAAAAAAATCTAAAACCCTTGAAGTAATTTCCCTTGATTGGTATTATCACCTCTATGGTGGGTCTATACATTCCTTTCACCAATTCATGGCTAGGTTTTTCAAATAATTTGATATGAACAAGCTCTTTAATATTGGCATACAAGAGTTATTACACTTCAAACAAGAACATAATGAGTCCACCACCCACTTCATCACAATATGGAGACAAGTCTTATATTCATATTCTAACACATTGTACATGGACCAAAGAGAACTATGTGATCTCTTTTCACACTCCCTCAACAAGGAAATAAGGGATGATGTTTAAAATTTCCCTTATTGGTCTTATGAAAAATCACTCAAAAGTGATTTAAGAATTTTCCAAGTAGCCATTGATATTGGTCACAAAACCTATAAAACCAATTAGAAGATAGTCATTCCAAATTGGAATAATGGGGGATATTAAAGCTCTAATAAAATTAACCCCAACAACCTAGGTCCTAAGGTTATAAATAGGAACTGAAATGTCATAATGGATGGTATGATAGACCAAAACAAGAGGCCAAACATTGTAAACAATAACCCTCCTCAACCCATGAACAAAAATAACAATAAAAATAATAATGTAAGTGTAAGGAACCAAAATCCTTAACCCACAATTCATGCAATTGATTTTAATAGTCCTCCACCCCATAGTATGTAACTTTAGAATCTATCTCCAAACTAGTTATAACATATTAACCATTATCCATAATATCAAAATAAATAATTTCATCAAGGAAATAATCCACAATGGTTTGGTTAATATAATAAGAATTAGAGGCCTAAGGATTATGATCCCAATGTCTACTAATTTTTCCATAGAGTCATTAGATGTGATACTCATGATTTTAGGGAATATAAAAATTTCACTCAAATACTCCCTAAGAACTAATGACAAAAAAATTTATACATGTTCTTAGGGAATGTTAATGCAAACCCTCAAGCCCTATCAACCATTCATGTAGCACAAAAAATGTCAAATTGGGCATATATAAAAATCCATTTCTAGACCATCAGTGGCACACTATCTAAAAATAGCCACAAGGTAGCCAAATCAATCAACATCCACTGATTCATACTCATTATACTAAGGCCTTTACCTCTGGCACAATCAATCTTGATGTGGTTCCCCATTGGGACCTCAAGAGAAAACTTGTATGATAGGAGTTATGGAATTAGAAACTAAAGAAGATATGAACATCACTAATCATACAAGATAATATCAACCTACAACCCCTTGCATATACCCAAGCCTATGTAGAACTATGACTTAATTTCTAACCTCAAAAAGAGATTTTATCATATTTATTTCCTAGACTTTATAAAAAACTATCATGCCCATCATTCAACATTGCTTTATGCCTTTGGATCAGGCCACCTACCTAATGTGACACATCCACCCTAGGATCAAATCACTCACATTGATTTAGACATGTTCCCACCTAGACAAAACTTGAGAGATGTTGGTTACTTTTTAGACCTATGGAGCCTACCTTGAGACATTGAAATGGCTATAATATGATATCTAACTTTGTATCTATAAGTATATATCTATAATAATTTTATATAATAGAGTGTGGTTAATGATGGGGATGATATCAAAATAGTCATTTTTTTAATTTCTCCATAAACTTGGTTATGGATAAACCATTTTTTCTACCACTAGAAACACTTTGTGAGGTTATGATAGCCTCAAGTCTACCTCGATAAGAACCATCATGCTTTTATGCACTTTAAAATTCCAAGACCGTGTTGACATACTTTTATGTAATTAATAAGGATATGACCTACAACATGATCTTGGGTATACCTTGGATTTACAAGATGAAGTAAATCCCTTCTACCCTATTCTATAAAATTAAGGAAAGTATTTTTCACTCAAGGAGATCTTAAGCCCTTTTACATCCTTCAAATGACCATGCACAAACAACCATAGTTTCACATTGATTATCACTTTACCACAAATGATGTGATAAAAACCCCATATTTGGTTGAATCCAAATACCCCCATCACCCAAGGTAGTTGTCTTAAAGATGGGTGATAAAATTCCCAAACTCTCATCAAATAAAAAACCTAAATATAAAGGGTTTAAAATAATAGAAAAGGTGAGTACTAAGACCCTTATCACATTGACATTCATATTGACCAAATGTGTGACTAATATTATTAATATCCTAGAGAAATATCAACCCCTCACACTCCCCTTTAACCGGCATGGATTGGTATCATATGGTCTTACCAAATTTCAAGACCTTGAAACTGAAGAGGGGATTAGTAGCATACTTGACATTTGCATGGTTCAGATCTTATAAGACCAATAAATTCTCCTAAGTGGGATTATGATCCTTCTTTTAGGAATGATCAATGGACCCTTCACTATGATAGCAAAAAGTTTCATCTCAATATAGGTGTAAGATTCATCCTAATATCCCCTAGAGGAAGGATCATGCCCTTTGTCTTAAAACTAAACTTTAAATAGACAAACATGGAAAAAATGAATCCTTATTATTAGGGATGCTTATTGAAAAAATATTGGGTGTTTAAAATATAAATATCCAAGGTGATTTTTAGTTAGTGACTAATCAAGTTTCATAAATCTACCATGTTAAATATAAACATATTCAACACTATAAGAATGATGTACATGAGGTTACCAAGGATTTTGATTTTGTTTCCATAGAGGGAATTTCTAGATAAATTAATTAACTTTTTGATTTTTATGGCTACCTCCTCTTCTCATTTTATCTTGCATCTAGTGATACCATGTTAAAATTGTATAGTCTTTGTTAGGTCCAAACCCCTTGTCCAAAAGGTGTCAAATGACCAATCCTTTACATATATTAGAAAAAACAATAGTATTTTAGTCCTTGACTTCACCAAAAAATAATGAGGCTATCTTAGAATTCCTACGAGCCTATGATGAACTTACCTCATTACACCATAAAAAGGGCTTTGATTTCATTTTTATCCCATGTCTGCCCTTGGGTTTGATTGCTATGATTTTTATTATAATATCAAATAATATATTTCCTCTAATGAATAGTTTGATTCCTTTAATGTTGAAAATAAGGAGCCTATCCTTCCTCCTGCTCCAAAAAAATTCAAAGAAAGGAATGATTACTTAATTGAGGATACCATAGACATTAAACTAGTGACCAAAGAAATCCCTAACATCCTCAAACTAGGGTATTCCTTTTCACCCCAAGATGTAAAAGACCATAAGAAGTTGCTTACCAAAATTTCCAAAGCCTATGTATTTTCCTATACAAACATGATATGTATCCAACCTAAAGTAGTTGTCCACAACTTGGTAACCATGCATGATGTGAAACTTTTAAAAAAAATCTCAAGACACTAAAACCAAAGGTTGCATTGATATTCAAATAAAAGGTTAACAAGCTTTGAAATTAGGGTTCACAAATCCCATAGACTATTCTAAATGGATGTCCAATATTGTCCTCATTCTAAAAAATAATATAAAAATAAGGATATGCATTGACTTCCATGATATAAAAAAATGATGTCCTAAAGATGATTTTCCCTACCACAAGTTATAAGCTTTTAGCCCTCATGGATGGCTTCTTTGGATATAATCATATTCAAATTTCATAATAAGGTCAAATAAAAACCTTCTTTACTACACCATGGGGAGCCTTTCACTATTTATTCATGCCATTTGGCCTTAAACATGTTAGGGAAACATATCAAAGATCCATGACCCATATTTTCCATAATCTTATCCATAATATAGTAAAGGTTTACATTGATGATCTTCTTGGAAAATGTTTAACCCTAATTTGGATAAGGATCCTATTTTAGTGGTTAGGGTTAAGGATGTAGAAATGATAGGGCACAAGGGTGAATATCATATCTACAATAGGTCAATTAATGTGCTAAACTTATATTTACCATATGTTGAATTTATAAAGCTAAGATAAGCTATTAGTGGAAAGTATAATTATGCTAGATATATAAATGATATAAGTGTAGGCACTAGGATTTTGCACAATAATATTTGTGCTAGTATAGGTATTAGGTCCCCATTATTGTTTATTCCTATGTCACCCTATATAAATATCTAATTATCCTTTTACCATTTACCTTATGTAATTAAGTTTTATTAATTACTTTCACTTGAGTAAATTAATTCAACTAGTTACCTATTGTAAAATTTAAATAAATCTACCCAAATCAGAATACAAGGTAAGTTCAATCTCCTCATAATCTCAAAATCATTTAAATAGTTTAGGGATTATTTTGACTTCTTGATTGAAACCTACTCAACAATTTTGGTAATATTAGCTAAGAATCATTGTTGATTCTTACGATTGACTTCATTTATGTTTAATTGATGTTGATTTAACCATAGGGTCCCTTAGGCCAAAGGAGGGATTCTTATGCTTCTAATTGTATTGTAATGATGACAAAATTTATCAATAGTATTAGTTAGTTAAATAGTTTGTTCATTGGAAGCTTTGACACATGCATCAACTCATCCACCCCATCAACTGATCAAGAACCATCCTATCAAATTTATAGTCTTCCATAGGTTGGAAGCATAGAAAAGGTTAGTCTATTATTTTATCAAATTTATTTTATAATTTATTTTGTCTATATGATATTTTATATTCTATTTTAGGTTTAGTTTTATCTTTATGATCAATGTTATAATACCCTTATCCATCCTAATATATTCCAAAACCATCTTAAATCCTATTAAAATAATCTTTGAGACCTCTATCCTAAGAGCCTTATATAAACTAATAAAATTGATGTTGATTCCCTGAATCAACATTGATTATGTAGATAGACATTGATCTCTGATAAAAACCCATTATGTCTGCACCCAAATCCCCTTTTAGTTAATAGTTTGATTTACATTTTAGATCATTATTTCTCAAAACCATGGGTTTTTTATAGATGACTCTTCCTAGATTTGTTCACAAAGTGGTTACTATCTAAGATTTTCCTATAGTTATGCATCCCCTTTTCTTAGACCAAAGTGATATTTATTTTGAACTAGGAATGTTTGCTATTGTGTTTACTCCCACCCTAGAATCCATTACTAATCAACTAGAAGTGCTTCAAGTCGAAGAGAATGTTGTTAAAGACTATTAGAATATTTGATTTGTTAATCTCCATCAAATGAATGTATATTAAATCTAAAATCATTTCATTATCTTATATATATTGTTGAATACTTTATTATAATTTTAGTTATTACATTTATCTTCTTGAGTGTTAAGATAATAGGCTGAAATCTGTACAAGGAAGTGTACCACTTCTTGGGGTTGGTCTTCTACTAGGTAGCCCACTCATATATCATATTAATCTATTTTTGTTCAATTTGTATATTTTGTGTAGGTAATCCATCCAAGACAAAAAAGAGTTATCACATCATTAGATATATGATTTATGATCCTTTATAATCACAGGGAGTCTTGAAAACCTTGTATCTTATTTTAAGTTTTTAAGTATTTTATTTTATATTAAAAAAAAAAAAAAAATTAAACATTCTGACACACCCGATGAGACCTATTAAAGGGCCTCACTATTATTGATTTATTTGTTTTTGTCTTATTTGCTTGTTTTATTTAGTGAATTTTCTTTTTCATTAAAAAGCATTAAAAAATAAGAAAGAAAAAATATTTAGATTACTTTCCTTTCTTAAATAAATTGTTTTCTTTTAGTTTGCCTATTTTAGAGGAAATGTAGTTTAATTAGGTGGATTAACTTATTGTTTAGTCACACTCTTTTCACACATAAACCAAACCAAAATCATAAAAAATTCTAATCAAAACAACTCCCACCTAGGTAGACCCACTTGGATTTCATCACCAAGTGAAAAGTTAACTTAGTGTTCTAACCGAGTATAAATAATTAATTGGTAGTGTATAGGCTAGGAAATCAACACCCTTATCATTATGGGGTCATGAAGTGAGGGGGTAGGCCCCAATACCAATCCATGTGCTATTACTAAAATATAGTTATGCATCATTGTAACTTTAGGTATATTGAGGTTCCCAACCTTAAACAAAACTTGAAACCAACATTAGACTACCATTTATTAGGAGCTTCACTAACCCATCTCCCCTTCACATTCTAAAATTTATTTCTTAAAAAGTAAAAAACACTTAAGTTTTTTCAAATAGAGTGTGTGTCTTCCTTCACTAAAAATAAGATAGTCAAAAAAAGAGTTGTGTGTTTTATTCTTTGTTTTTATTACTTTAACACTACATGGTTCTGACATGAAAACATTTGATGAAAAAAATAAAATCTCCCTACTCATCTTCCTCTTCAATGGAATAATCATTGAGTCCCCTACCTCTCTTGATTATATCAGGGATGATCTCCTTCAGTTCTACCCTTAGGGTGATCTAAATTTTGCTGATATATTAGATAATAAGCCAATCACCTTGAACTATTACCTCAATCCATACAGATCCCCATTTCCCCTCATCGAAAAACTTACCACTCTTTCTATGCCATGCCCCCAAAAACCTTTTAAGAATATACCATGGACATGATGTCCTCATCCACTAACCCACCACTACCCTCAGGTTCCAATACTAGCACAACCCAACCTTTAGATACCCAACCACCCTTAGTGTCTAGTATTCCTATCATAACTATTATCCTAATGTAAAAATTTACTACACCACCACAAAAAAGAAACCAATTAACCTCTCCCATGATTCAAAATTTAGTAGTATCCATCCCATCAACCCTCCCTCTTATTCAAACTGATGTAACATCAAGTTCTCAACATACTGTGCAACCTCTATCATCCATAAAACAAATTCTTATACGTCAAAATCCTCAACAATGAATACCCATAACTACACAATACCAAATTCCCACTCAACCCTTTATAGGTAATTATCCTAACCCATCCCAATAAAAAATCTTACCTTTACTCTTCCCTTAATATGTGGCTACGTCTTAATCGACTATCACCACATCTATAGGGTAACCCTTTACACAACCTCTCTTAACATCATTTCCCCCTATCAAAATTTATCAAAAAATATTTTAGGAGGCATCCCCTAGTATAATACCTAACCAAATATTATGCACATCCTCATGGAGAGGATGACAAACTTAGAATCCTCTGCCTCTAGGTAGAATTAACATTCTTACATATGAACAAATATGTAATGAACCAATCAACCCTATCATCCCTATCTGGTCATATCTTAGACAATGAGAACTTCTTAGATTCACAAAAATTCAAAATAAGGAAGATTCCCAACAACACATTAGGGCATTTTGGTATGCATGTTACCTCATTATCCATGACAATGCCCTCCTTTTGACGATGTTAACTATGTCACTCATAGGGCTGACTTTAGACTGGTATAGTTCCATCCCTCAGCACTTGTTATTTTCATTTGGAAAGTTAGCTAAAACTTTCTTAGATCACTTCTCGATAAATATCACTAGAAAATTAATTATTACTAACATCTACATCATTATGCAAATTGAATATGAGTCTATTATGAACTTTGTTACTACATGGTGGGACTTTTTAAACTAGCTAACTATTGATGCCTAAATGTGTAACACAAGTGCCCAAAGTGTTAAGAAACACTTCTCACTTTATAAATCTATAAATTTAGTGCATGAGTTGTAGGTTATGATAATCCTATTATTTGTGGTGAAATAGAGCTAGAACAAGTGATTGTTTCACAATATTTATATTAGTTGGTGGTTGGGAGTCACCATGGCCAAATAGTAGATCTATATGAAATATGCAGTAACTATGCTAAGAACAATGAATTAGATTAATAACTTAAATTAATAACTAAATAAGATGGATATTTATAATAACCATTAAACTAAGGTGATCTAGGTTAAAAAGAAGCAAAAGGAAGGGTAGGGTAGAAAGAAGGATGTTGTTGGTCTTGTTTCAGACATTATGATAAAGTTCAAATTTCATCTAAACATGCATTTAATAGATGTATAAAATGAAATATCTTAAGCCTAAATCACAACATACATCAAGCAAGCTTCAAAGGAAGACATAAAATGATGCAAATAAGAATCAAACTCACTTTATAGATTCACTCCTACAAGTAAATAGCCTTAGCCCAAATGTAAAAGAAGTGAAGAAAATGAAATAATCTTAAGAACCTTCAATGAATCTAGTAATGGCATAAATTAACAACTCTACATCTAATATACACATCTAAAATCCATAAGAACAATTCAAATCTGAAAGTAAAACCAAACAACTAAAAGAGAAACTATATAGCATTTCCTACAAGCAAATACTAGTTGCAAAATTCCTTGATTGTATTAACTACTCTGAGTTTAAAAATT
Organism: Torreya grandis; assembly: GCA_037957365.1. Lineage (NCBI taxonomy): Eukaryota > Viridiplantae > Streptophyta > Pinopsida > Cupressales > Taxaceae > Torreya > Torreya grandis. Next base: position 4,329,326 of record JARHVA010000836.1, on the reverse strand, counting down.
AATTTGGTTTTGAGAACTCCCCACCTCTTTTTACAAATGATAATGCTCCTTTTATATGATACAAGGTAGCATGTCAATCAGTGATATCAAATTACATTTGGACATGTGTATAGGATAACTATCCTTTCTATTACATTTTAGAATAAATGATCTTTTCTAGTGAGCTAACCTATAGACAATCTATGCTCCCACAAATTGCACATGTTTATATAAAATAATATCCCTATTTCAAACTATCATATAATACTAGTTACCATAGGAATATTCATATTTCACCTAACTTAGGACCTACTGGATGACGATGTGCTCTAAAATTGTGGTAGGGTCTTTATTGTTCTTGGATGCTACTCCAAAATAGGCATAGTCCTAATTTTAAGCTATAAATCCAAAAAACACTACTCACTAATAGACAATGGTTTGATTGCTTTACAATTTAGGCTCTTCTTTGTATTACCAAGTCCACAAAGTCTCTAATTCAGCATTTTACACTCATATATAGCTTTACGTGGAAATTCCATGGCATCTTAGTTCATTATATTCATCACTATCCATCACCTTTTAAAATTTTGGATCCAAGTTTATTCTATGAAAATTGACATCCTTGCGACCATCATTTGACATTCATGAGAATGTCTTTGACAGTTAGGTGATCATCAATTTAATCACATGATCAAGGCTCAATGTTATGTTAAAATTGACATTATCATGACCATTATTTGATGTTTGTAGGAATATTTTTGATGGTTACGTGACCATTAATTTTAACCACGTGATCAAGGCTTAATGCTATGTTAAAATTGACATCCTCATGATTATCATTTGACATTCACAGGAACATCTTTGATCGTCATGTGACCATAAATTTGAACATAGTTATAGGGACTATCCACCAAGCCTACCACTTATCATCTTATAATTCTCTTGGCATTCTATGTGTACCACATGTTGACTGCTCAACATTTTTACTCTTTGTACTAGGCTCTACAGTTATGCCACATGTTGATCCTGCATTAACTTAGGGATTTATTTTGAAAATCTTTGACTAGATGCACTCCATTCGATTGAGATGGTACAAATCAACATTGGTCATTTATTTATAAAAGGTGCCCAGTCTTTAAAATGGGGTCTATTACTTTTCATTGTTGATCACACTCCATTCGATCTGGGTCTTCCACGTGTCATAGATTTAGATCTGAGTACTTAAACATGATTGGTCCCTATAATCAATGAAATATTAGGCTTCAAAACTTAGGATAAAAAGTATTTAAGCTAAATTTGAAAAAAATAAAAAGGACCTCGAGCATTTAAAAAGGACTTAATATAAAGACTTTGGACCATGGTTTGTTCATATTAATAAATACAAATATTTTGGTCTAAAGTTTTTAAACTAAGTCTACAACATATAAAAAAAGACCACTAGAATAATAAAAAGACCTAGGCACGAATATGACTTAGCATAAGGTCTTAACCTAATGTTTCATTATATAAATAAATACGATGGAACTTTGAGATAAGACCTTAGGCTAAGTAATAAAAAGGACCCTGCTTTTTTAGTTGGACCATGCTAAGATAAAAGGGACCATGTGATATAAAATAGACCAAGCATATAATTTTTAGCTTAAAGTTTGGTTGTGTTGAAAAACATGACCAAGCCTTAGGATAAAAATTAAACTAAGACCATGGTATTATTAATTTTTTCTTGCTTAAACTTAAATAAAAGGTTCTTGCCAAATTTAAATTTGAATTAAAAGGTTTAGGCAAAACATTAGTCTAGGGTTCAAAATATGAATTTAACAAATCAATTATAGATCAAGGTTAATAAAAGATCAATTTATCATTGAAGCACAAAACTTTAATAATTTTCATTCCCAAATGGGCTCCATTAGACCTACAATCTAAAACACAAATATTCAATGTTAACACCTTTAGAATAGATTAAAATAGAATTATGAACAAATAAGTTAGCCAAACCATGGTATGGATGATCTTAAAAATAAAAATAATGTGTAATCATGATAATGACACTCTAATCAAGTAGAATTTAATTTTTAAGGAACAAATTTGCACAATTTGACACATGGGTCCCCATTTTTTAAGAAATAGAGGTATGTTAACCTCAATAAATGGCAACTTCTAGGGGGAACATAGCAATATGTTAAAATTTAGAGACTCTAATTGAGACTATTATTAAGTTACTTATTCTATTTGATCATGCACCATTGTTGAGATCAGTTTATGGTTAGAACAAATCTTTCACATGCATAATTAAGATCAAACATCATAACCTCAATCATGTTATGTGTGTGCTTTGATTCCACTTACTAATTGCCAAAAGATTTAGAAAACAATTTCCAAGTTCATGACTTTAATCATTAACACTGACTTTTAGCATTTTTTAATATTCATTAAGAACTATGTTTTAGCTCAAGGAAGGCTTGGGAATTGCTCTACTACCATCTAGGCATTCATATCACTAACAAAGTTTTCTTTAGCTCCACTCAAGGCCTTGATCCACTACCATCTAGGCATCCATAGCCCCAGTGGAGATTACCCAAATCACCTCTACTTAGAAGGATTTTAATTTTTCAATACGGATCTTGTTTTGTGGATTTTTTAGATCATTTTAGCTTTCTAGCAAAGGTTGGGAGCTAGGTTATCCAAGTTTAGAGATTTGGTCAAGTGTTTGATTTTTAGATAATCATCCTTGGTTGTAAACTTTATCCCAAGCAATTAACATTTTTTAAGTACAAGCATAACTATGTCTTAATAGTTTAAGTTTTCATCCTACATGTGCAATCCTTATTAAAACCAAATTTAGATCATAAAAAGGTTTAAAATATCAAGGAACAATGAACTTATCCATCAGTCCTTACTAGTTTCTCTAAACTACAACATCAAGATCACATTTCAATAATCCATGATCAACCAATGTTGAGAAGTTATACTAGCATTTCTAAATTGTGAAGCTTCTTAAGTATTTAGATGAAACTTGAGTTGAGGATTGTCTAAAATGGATTATTAAAAGTTAGGGAACAAAGCACAAAAAGAAAACAAATATATACATACATTATGTACAAACAAGGGACAAGAAGGAAAAAAGAGAGAAACAAAGAACATGAAAGAAACTAAACTAAGTCCTACACTAACTGCATAAAGTACTTACCTCCCAAATCAAATTTAAAATTATTTAGTCTACTACAGAACCTTGAAACATGATTTCTTCCATTCAATGGCCTCTTCTTGTGGATAGGAGAACTTGTATGTTTTTGTCTTCTGGGTGATGTAACTTGGCCCCCTATCAGCATTCTTAGATGCATGGATCAAAGATATGAATCTAATACCCAATCATCTTCTTCCCGAATCCTCCTACTTTGTAGCAAGAGTGCTAGTTTTATTTCATCCATATACAGATAGTGGATTATATCATCTTCACTCAATAATGCTAACTCGACTAGTACCCTTAGACTGATGTCTTCATTAGGTTATTTATGAGGTGGACATGGACTACCAATTTTTATACAAAAATATTCCAAGTCATCCCAAAAGGATTCTTCATCTTGATCAATCAAATGAAATTCATTTAGAATTTTATCATTATAAATATGTTGGTGCCATACTCCTAACCTCTTGATGAATTCACATGATAATTCTTGATTTATTTCATCTATTTTATCTTCATTTTTGGTGAAGGAGGGTAGTTCTATCCAATTAGGTTCTAAATTATCTTGATTTATGATCTCCAAAATAATATTATCTTCTAGGGACTCTAGATCATTGGTGAAATCCTCAGATGAATCATCCATGTGTTGTTCTATTCCATCATCCACTATCTCTAGCTCTTTGATTCCATTTAATAAATCATAGTATAACCTCTACCAATGATCATCTTCTTCAAGGTTATTCTCTATCTCAAAAATAAACCTACGTGGGCTATCTTTCTGGCTACCTTCTGAAGAAAGATTATCATGTTCTTGATCCATATCCATTTCAAGCAGCTCTTCTTCTTTGTTTGTAGATGTTCTAAGGATGATGCTTGGTTGGTATTCAATCATAATTTCATTTACATATTCAGGGGTACACATCCTCTTAGATGCAACTTCTTCAATTGGATCATCTTCATCTTTGAATGGAAAATCAAAGTCCTACATGAAACCTTGGGATGTTCCTACAAATCTAGATGTCCCTGCATCAAAGTCTTGATTAGGCATGATTTCAGAGGTTTAAAAAATATTGCAATGATCAGTCACAATAATGTCATAGAAACTTGTTTGTATAATTTCAGATGATCCATTATTATTGTTATCATGAGACTTACTTAGAGGCCTATCAAACCTTTGAGAATCATAGCTTTTGTTAGATCATTCTCATGTATTACCTACTTATTTTTGCAACTGAAGAAAGTTAGTGCTAAGTTTTCAGACTATTTCTAAGATCAATTCATTTAAATCTTTTAGTGACTCAAGCTCATGAATTGGAGAATTATTACTAGTTATGGGCATTAGAGTTCTATGATTTTGTGGATGAAGTCCAATAGTAGTGCTATTTAGGAACACTAGGTTTTGGCCAGAGTATGTATGACTCAAGGAAAATGGTTTTGAACTGGTGTTAAAATAGGTTTACTAGGAAAGACATTTTGAATGGGCTAATTTGAATTGACCTTAGGCATGGAATATGCCATCTAACCCTAAGGCTACATTTGGTCATTAATGACCATAGCTTTATAATAGGCTTGGGCTAATGTGTTTATGATGGGAAGAGACCTTTTCAAGAACTGGAGGTCATGGGATATATAACATCCTTATAAAGTCTAAGGCTAAAGCCTCATTGGGTCTATAAGGGGCTATAGTTTTGCTGAACATTTTTTGGAACCAAGCATTCAAGGCTCTGATGGTTTCATTAATGTCCCTTTTAATTATGGTGAACTATTGATACAAGACATAAAGACTAACAATTTAACCAAATTGATCAATGAAAACATTGATAAAATCATTATACCAAGTAATGTAGTCTTTTAATAGGTTGAGAAACCATTCATATGCAACACCTTTGAAAGTAAATGGGAACAATCTACATGTTACATCTTCATGGACTACTTTTAAAAAATCTCAAGACAGCCTTGAATGACTTAATATACTCTTTAGTAGTGACAACATTATTAGGACTGAAAGAAGGCAAATATCTATCAAGATTTCTAGGGAGATCATGTATAATACCTGACATGTTAATTGAAGAACCACCTAGCCAAGCCATACCTTGAACACATGAGTACCTTAAACTGGTGGAGTGTTCGAGACTTTGGTAATTTTGATCACCTAAGCCTCACCTTGGGTAATTCTAGATTGTGACCTTGAAACCTATTTAAAATATGATGCATCAAATTGATCTTTGTAAAATATAATAATTAAGTTTGTACATTCAGCCAATTTTGTACCAATACAGTAAAACATGACTATATTTAACTAAATAAGCTCAAATATACATCTAGATTGATTAATGAAAGGGATATTTAGGTCTCTGAGCTTGAATAAACTCAAATTTGTAAAGAACCAATCAATCTTTATACAAAATTACTATTACTAACCTTAAATGTGGGAAATACACAAAGCATGAACTACCTTTGCATGAATATTCATGGATCTCCAAAGAATATCGATATTTGGCTAAAGGAAACCCAAAAAATGGTCTAAAACCATAAAGGTCGATGATCTTTACACAATTATGCTTAAATAAGCAAAAATATGCAAAGAATACATCAATCTCTGATAAAAATACATCAAAATTAGAAAATATTCTATAACTTCACAAAGATTTAACTAAGGCCCTCCTTCTAGCACCAACAAAGCTCCTCCTATTGATGTTAAATGTGCACCATAGGTGCCTAGAGTGTTAAGAAACACTTCTCATATTAGAATTCTAGGAATTCAGTGCATGAGTTGTACGTTATGATAATCTTGTTTTTTGTGGTGGAATAGAGGCAAACAAGTGACTGTTTCACAATATTTATATTAGTTGGTGGTTGGGAGCTACCATGTCCAAATAGTAGATTTATATAAAATATGCAGTAATTATGCTAAGAATAGTGAATTATGATCAAAAACTTAAATTAATAACTAACTTAAGATGGATATTTAAAATGACCATTAAACTAAGGTGATCTAGGTTAAAAAAAAAACAAAAGGAAGGGTAGGGTAGAAAGAAGGATGTCATTGGTCTTATTTCAAACATTATGACAAAGTTCAGATTTATCTAGACATGTATTTATCCAATGTATGAAATGAAACAGCTTAAGCCCAAATCACAACATACATCAGGCAAGCTTCAAAGGAAGGCATGAAATGATGTAAATAGGAACCAAATTCACTTTAAAAATTCACTCCTGTAAGCAAACAACCTTATCCCAAATGCAAAAGAAGTGCATAAAATGAAAAAAGCCTAAGAACCTTCAACTAATTTAGCAGTGGAACAAATTAGCAACTCTGCATCCAAGATACACATCCATAATCCATAAAAACAATTCAAATCTAAAATCAAAACAAAACAACTAAGATAAAAACCATATAACATTTCCTACAAGCAAATACTAGACAATATTTGCTAAATTCCTTGCTTGTATTAACTATGTTGTACCTAAAAAATGTCACTCATTTTTGGGACAACATTTAAGCTATTTTGATCTTGTAAGACAAAATTATCTCTTCCCATTTCAAAAAATTGTTCTAAGCTTTCAAATTTGGGAATTTTTCAAGTTTTTTTAGTCAAAGGACTAATAGGTTCAACAGGTTCAAAGGCTTCTACAGGTAAGTTCAATCAAAAGAACAAGTTTCCAATACTTAGTAATTTTCAAGATTGGTTCAACATCTTGGTTCAACCAAAATAATCTATCAGCCAGCTTTTATGCAATGTTTGAACCATTGAACTATTGAACCTTGAACCATTTTTAGTTCAAAGGTTCAACTGGTTCAATGACATCAGCAGGTTTTAAGAATTAAGCACTTTTGTCAAGGTTCAAAGTTCAATCGCTACAGGTTCAACGGCTTCAAGACACTTGTCAAAGAGAAGAAGACTTGAACCATTGAACCACTCAGGTTCAATGGTAGTTGGTTCAACACAATTTATTTCCAAGAGCTTGGTTCAAGTGGTCAATAGAAACGAAAGAATGAACCATTGAACCGTTGAACCAAAGTTGGTTTAATCAGTTGGTTCAAGTGGAAAATTCAAAGGAGTGTCCCAAAAGTCGAAGAGACAAGTGCCCTTGCAGAGGAAATTTCATGGTAAAAGTGACTAAGGTAAAGAAAGCCCAAAACAAAATCTTGACAGAGCCCAGTGGATGCAAGTGTCATCTGTCAAGCCCCATTTTACTTTGTTTCTAAGAGTTGCAGATGCTACCATGTGTCACTTGTTGAGATCAACAAAAAATCAACTAAGGCAAAACCAAAAGATAGATAGCCTTTTCAGAGGGCACTTGGAAACCAAAGTGGACCATTTCAAAAATTTGAAAGGTCACTTTGAAGCTCAAATAGCCCTTGCAAAGGACAGGTAGGGAGCAAATAGACCAATTCAAAGGTTGAACAGACACAAAGAATTCCTTCAAAAAAGTTCCTATGGCAAAGTTTTAAAGAAATAATTCCTTTAGACAAATTATCTAAAAGAATTCCTTCAAACTTTTTGTCAAAGCTCAGTAGAGATCGCCACATGACATCTTTCGTGATAAACTGATATAAGACCCAAAGACTTTTGAAAGAGAAATAAAGCTCAGCAGAAGCTACCACATGTTGAAATCTATAGTTTCTTCTTTTGGTCTCTTTATTAAGGATTGTGGTGAGCCCCCAGTAAGCTACTAAAGTAAGTGGAGCATGCCAAGTGTCATCCTCTATGGGATTCTCAAAAGACAAGCGAAAGCTACCACATGTCCCATTGTAACTCCATGGAATGCAATAAATGTCTGTATCCGCATCTTGAGTTTCTTACAGGTTTCAAATATTTTTTCAATAAACATCTCTCAGAGTCCCATGGATACTGCCACGTGTCCTCACCTATTTTATAATAGAACGTGCCGCACATCAATTATTAAGACCAACAGAAAGTGACCAAAGAACAGAGCATCGAATTAAACCAAGGACTTGATTCAATAGTTAAGAAAGGAGAAATGATGAAAAAGACCAGAAATATCTACGCATGAAATATGTTTCTAGAAGTAAACTGCCAAATAGACATTGGAGAACACAAACATTCAATGGCATGACCCATTTCTCTGCATTGAGAAAAGCAAATGGGCAAATGTGCCCAATTCCAGCATATCTTCTTGACAAAATTTAATGCAACATGATGTGTTACTACTCCCCAAGTCTTTCTTAAAGGGATATATATTAGACTATCTCTTATTGTTTTAAGGAGATCTTTTTGTTATCAAAAACTAAATTCTACCTATATTGAAAGGCATTACTGAGACTTTGAACTTAGATTGTTGATCATATTTTGTTATTGGAATAAGAAATCAAGTGACTTTTCAGACTTTGTGTTGAATAACTTGGTTGTTGGGGAATTTTTTCTTATATCTATTTCCTTAATACATTTTCTATCCCTTTAAATAAACAAGCAAAACTAGTGGAGGTGACTAAGAAGGTGTCCTGAAGCTAGATACTTTCAGACTTTGTGCTATCATAATTGTCTTCAGTGTGTGTTTATTTTCTATTTCTATGTAAAGAACCTTGGGATGACTTCATACCCTCATTGTTCTTCATATTTCACTCTTTGGCAATTGAGGTGGAGACTTTGTGCCTCATTTCATTCTGTTGTGTTACTATACCCTATTACAGTTATTTGTCATCACCAGAAAGATTCCTTTTGTCTACTAAATAACACTTCTAAAAGAAGAAGAGTGTCTTCTGTCATTTCATCAGGTTTTCTCCTTTGATTTGTGCACATCATCTCTGAAAAAAGAGAGATGGATGGTTTATCCTACCCTTGAGTATTATTTTCTATTTATATATATAAGGAACCTCCCCTTGATGAGAGGAGAGATTAGTCCCCTTTTGATGTGGTAAACCTACACACTTGACCGACCAATCTTCTTACTATGGTTGATCAGAGTTATTTTATTTATTAGTATGCTAATTGACAAAATATTCACCCAACAATTTTTGGTGACTCTGCTAGGGATTTATGTGCATTCTAAAACCTCAAGTTTTAGATTGAAGCAGTCCCTACCCTTATCCATTATAGACTCTAGCCATTCCATTCCACTTCTTACCCATTATCATTATAACCTTACCATCTTTATCCATTTTTGTTATATAATCTGGTTTGTAAACCAGATCCACTATGAAAGAATGCATAGTTTAAAGCCTCAAGCTTCAAGCTGAAACAAGGTCAATTATTTTCATTTTTGTTTCACAATCTAGCAGATTCAAGGTATACACAAAGCCAAAAGGCTAAAGGTATTGTTGACCCTATATTCTAGTTGGTACAACAAAGTAATTTTGACCTATTTCCTTCACCATCTCACCTCCAACGAACTAAGAGTTTTCCTCCTACTAAAGTCAAGTCTCCATTACCAAGTCAAGTATCCACTTCTATTGTTAATAAATCTTTACCAATAATTACCCCTCTGAGATTTGTTATTCCTCCTTTTCATAATCATATAATGGTAGTTCAAGGCCCCTGGGGTAATTCTTTTGGCTTTCTCAATCTTACTCCACCTCTACATGAGCTCCCATGCAGTTCAAGGAAGAATTTCCCCAAGTTCTATGGTGATGGAAAGGTTCATCCTAACGAACACATTGTAACTTTCAGCATAGCCTGTGGTGTAATTAGAGTGGAATTTGAAGACCTGGCAGTCAGACTATTCATAGAAACATTACAAGGTGCTACTATAGATTGGTTTTACCATCTACAGGCTCAGTCAGTAACTGATTGGAACACCTTCAAAGCTAAGTTTGAAGCCAGATTCAAGCTTGCAGAAGATGCACATGCCCTTCTAGCTTAGCTCACATAAATAAAGAAAGAGCCTCATGAACCAATGAGAGACTTCATATCCAAGTTTGAAAAACTGAGGAATAAGATCTCTATAATTTTTTGACCTACAGCTGAGAATCTCAAATGTTTCTTCATTAATTCTTAGCTACTTGAAGTGAGTTTCTTATTGAGACATGCTGGTCAAATAGACCTTACTGTAGCTCGATATTTGGCCACTGAGGTAGAATATGTTCTCATCTTGGTAGGGAAGATAAGGAGAGATCCTAATAGAAATAGACCCTCATCATCTTCTGAATATCCATCCACAAGCACCACTAATCCAATGGTGTAGAAGTTGGCAAATAAGTTACTTGCTCTCAAAAAGTAAATGGCGCAAGGAATGTCTTATGCTCCTTCATACAGAGATATACCAAGGAGGAAATTTCTAAATCAATCATACTAGGGCAATGCTACCAAGAATCAAGGGCAGCTAAATTGTCTTCCCCCCATAAGGGAAACTTGCCATTGAAGCACCCCCAGCCAATTCAGTAGTGGGATATCTTGAAGCAGAATCAGATTTCTCTTTCTAGCCTGAATTGAGTCAAGAAAATGACACTGATCTCCTCATAGAAAACCAAGAAAAATTAGTCGGCGACTCCAACATTGGTTTCCTAAACTACCAGGATGAACCCATAAGTAAAGGAGAAGCTTTTGATGGATCATATGCAGTGTTCACAAGGTCCAAGAACCAATTAGCTCAACAAGTTGATAAGAGAAAAATAAAAGAACATTCTCAGCTTGTAATTTCAATTGCTAAATGTGGAACCTCTCTACCTTTCCAGTCAAAGGACCTGGTGATCACCAAAAAGGTAAGTACATCAATTTTACCTTCACTTTTAACTTCAATTTCACAAATCAGTACTTCCCTCTCTACAAACCGAAGGTTGAATTACCTTCCTATATTCCTAGTCTAATTCAGTCATTTGACATAATTGATCATGTCAAGAAAACCAAATTCAAATGATTGAGTTTGAATATTTATAATATAATCTTGAGCAGTTGGATAGGTTAGTTGAGTGTGTAAAGAATAAGGCTATCCCTATAGGACAAGATGTTAAAAAGGTAACTCCTGATTCCCCAAAGAACATGCCCATTCCAAATAATCTTGTCATTACTCCTCATGCTACCCCTAGAAAAATAGAGCCTTTCTATGTTTCCTTATTGATAAATGGTCACAAACTAAGCAATTGCATCATAGACTCAGGTGCATCTGACAATGTCATGTCTGTCAAAGTGGCATAATCTCTTTATCTCATACTAACTAAGACATTTGGGAGATGTTTTTCCATGGAGAACCAACAAGTTCCATTGCTAGGAAAAATTAAAGATGCCCAATTTGCATTTGTAGCCTTTTTAGATAAAATAATCAAGATGATAGTTCTGGTGGCCGACGTTCCAGCCTCATACGGTATTCTACTAGGGTAAAATTTCTACAAGGATGTTGGTGGAGAATTGAGCATGGACCTATCTGAAGCAAGGATCCCTGTTAAAGGCATCATGTAGAGGTTACTTCTTGAAAAGGAATTAAAATATATTGTCACTCAAACATCAGCACCTAAAGCTCAAATTCTTTTTGAGTCTTCAGGCATGGGTAACTATTTTATTTCTATAGACAATGTTCATGAAACATCTGATAAAGCTTTTCAAAGTGTCAACCCAGAAATTAGTTTAGTTGGAATAGTAGAAGAATTGGTAGATTGCAATACAGATGGAGAAGGATCTTTCCTCTCTAATGAAGGAAAATCTAAAGAAAAATTAGTGTCTAATGAGGTATGGACTCTAGAATTTGATTGCAGTTGTTCCTCTACCATTTCAGGAGCTAGGATTGTGTTGATATCTCTTCAAGGAGATATTTTCCCGTACTCATATAAGTTACAATTTAGCAACACTAATAATATAGTGGAATATGAATCTCTATTGCTTGGATTGAAGGCTACTCGAGACAAAGGCATCAAACTCCTTCATGCTAAAGGAGATGTTGAACTAGTGGTTTGTTAGGTGAAAAACCTATACCAAACCAAGAATGAAAGATTGCGCCACTATCGAAACTTAGTTTGGGACCAAATTGAAAGCTTTGATGCTTTTAACATCTCTGCCATACCCAGGGAATCCAATGACAGAGCTGATGCACTTGTTGTTTCAGCAACTCTCTTAGTTCCTCACTCAGACTTCATAGAAGACAGGTATACCATTGAGCTAGTCTTTAGACCAAGTGTGCTTGACAATGCTGATCATTGGCAACTATTCAATGATGATCACCAAATCATTGCCTTCTTGGAATGAAAAGACAACTTTAAACAACTACATTTTAAAGGCAGTGAACCTCAGAAGTGTGAACTAGCTCCTAAGTCAAGTTCAGATGCAAATGAAGAATTCTTACAACTCAAAGGGAATAAAATTCTCAAAGGCCTAGTTTCTCTTGAGAAACTATTTGACAAGCATGACAGATTCATCAAATAACAACAAATAGATTCATGTTCCTCTCAGGGATTTGATCAAATAAATCTGACTACTGAAGAAAATCCCAAAATAGTTAACATTGGTAAGTGCTGCACTCAGGTCCACCAATACATGGATGTCTTAGCATATTCTTATGATGATCTAAAATCTCTCAGGCCTGATGAAATCCACCATGACATTCTTCTCAAGGCTAACTCAATGCCTTATAAGCAAAAATCCAAATAGTACAATCTAAAGATATCAGGTACTATTATGTCTAAGATACAAAAAATGTTAAATGCTAGATTCATTTTACCAATCCACCATTCCACATGGATTACAAACATAGTGCCTGTAAGGAAGAAGAATGGCAAAATTTGCATTTATGTAGATTTTAAGAATCTAAATCAGTCATCTTTGAAGGATAACTATCCTTTACCCATCATGGATCAAGTGCTATAGATAGTGACCGGCTCAAAGATGTTATCAATGTTAAACATCTTCTCAGGATATAATCAAGTTGAAGTTAGTGAAGTAGACCAACACAAGATTGCCTTCACCACACCTTGGGGCACATTTTCATATAGAAGGATGCCTTTTGGTTTGATAAATGCTGGTGCCACCTTTTAGAGAGCAATGGACCTTGCTTTCAAGGATGAGATAGGTAAATTCATTATGGTATACCTTGATGACTTAACCATCTTTTTAAAGCATCATTCTGATCATATACGCCACTCACAATAAGTACTAGAGCACTGCCACTAGAATGGTATTTCTTTGAACTCCAAGAAGTCTATTTTTGGATTAACAGAGGGGAAACTTTTTGGGTACATTGTGTCCAAAGAAGGCATAAAGATTCACTTAGATAGAGTTAAGTCTATTCAAGAGCTTACCTTACCTACAAGTAAAAATGTTGTTCACTCTTTTTTCAGAAAGATAAATTTTTTACAAAGGTTCATCCCTGACTTTGCTGAGAAGACTCAACACATTATAAACATGATGAAAGGGAAGGCCACCTTTAGTTGGAATAAAGAAGGCAAGTCAGCATTTGAAGATATCAAAACTACCATTGCCCACACCCCAACTCTGGTTTGCCCAGACTACAACAAAAAAATTCACCATATATAGTTATGCTTCTAAACACACACTTTCAGCAATTCTGGTTCAACAGAATAAAGAAGGTATGGAATCTCCCATTTCTTTCATGAGTTTCCCTCTCAAATCTCATGAGCTTAAGTACTTAAACATGGAGAAACATGCTTATGCAGTGGTGAAGGCAGTCAAGCATTTTCGCTTCTATATCCTGAATTCACACACTACTGCCTTGGTTCCTGACACTACAGTCAAGTCCATATTTACTCAGCAAGAGTTTGGGACTAAAAGAGGCAATTGGATTGCAAATATCTAGGAGTTTTATCTAGACATCAAACCAACAAAGCTGGTAAGAGGAAAAGGTCTATGCCAATTAATTGTTGATAACAAACTAGAAGAAATAGAGCATGAAAAAGTAGAGGTGGAAAACACACCGACAGTCCTCTTTGTCTCCACTACCAATGAGTGGTATTTAGGTATTGCTCATTTCCTTACTTATGGTGAATGTCCTGCTCACTTATCTTACAAAGAAAGGAGGACTATCAAGTTTAAAGCTACCAATTTTGTTCTTTGGGACAATAGCCTATACAAGAGAAACCTAGATGGAGTATTCCTTCACTGTGTAGACAAAGAGTAGCAAAGCCAACTTTTGAAATCATTCCACAATCTAGCCTATGGAGGGTATTTTTCTACTCTTGTAACTTCCCACAAGATTGTGCAAGCCAGGTATTACTGGCCAGCTTTTTTTTCAAGATGCATATAAGTGGGTGAAAAAATGTGAATTATGACAGTAGTTTGTTGGAAGACCTAAGTTGGTTGCCTTGCCTCTCAAGCCAATGGTCATAGAGGAACCATTCCAGCAATGGGGAATTGATTTTATTGGAGCTATAAACCCATCTTCAAGTGTTGGACATGATTATGTTTTTAAAGCAACTGACTATTTCACCAAGTGGGTGAAGCTATCCCAACCAAACATGCCACTTCAGAAGTAGTGTGAAATTTCTTCAAAGAGAATATCATTTCTAGGTTTGGAGTCCCAACCAAGATTGTTACTGACAATGTAGCTTATTTCACTTCCCAAGAGATTACATAATTTTATTTATATTATGGGATTACACTCTCCCATTCTTCTGATTACTTTCTAAAAGGGAATGGACAAGCTGAATCAAGTAATAAGAACATGGTAACTATCATTAAAAAGTTGGAAGATAACAACCAAAGGACATAACATAAAGCATTTATTGATTCTCTATGGGTAGATAGAATCACACCAAAGAGGGCAATTGGTATGTCTCCTTTCCAACTTTTTTATGGTATCAATGTTGAGATACCAATCACCTTAGAATTGCTAGCCTTGAAATTGGTTAAGGCAATTGAAGATTAGATATATAAAAGCCCCCTTGATAAGAGGATCATGTGCCTGACTAAGATGGATGAGTAGAGAACTATGGTGGTGGACCGAATTGCTACTCATCAAAGTTTGGTAAAGAAACTCTTTGACCAGAAAAAACTGTGATTTCTAGATTAGGGATCAAGTCCTACTGTGGGACAAAAGGAGAGAACCAAAAGGGATCCATGGAAAGTTTGACTCCATTTGGAGAGGCCCATTTATTATTCATCAACACAATGGTGAAAACTACTTTTTGCTAAAGTATCTATATGGCACACTCTTTTCTCTGCCTCACAGTGGGTAGCATCTGAAACACTTCAATTCTTGAAGTACCAGATCATTTCATCTATATATTTGTATAGTTTTTAGTTCTATTTTGTTTTATTTATTTTCATTTTTGACACCTTTCATTTATAGATAACATGACTCTGTAACCCAATGGCATAAATGAAGACACTGGAGATTCTGGATTTTACTCCCTTCAATTCTTTTTACAATTGATAGAAGTTCCCCAATTGGAGCCAGCTGTTGTACCCAAAAAATGTCACTCATTTTTGGGACAACATTTAGGCTATTTTAGTCTTGCAAGACAAAATTATATCTTCCCATTTCAAAAAATTGTTCTAAGATTTCAAAATTGGGAATTTTTCAAGCTTTTTCAGTCATTCAACAAGATCAAAGGCTTCTACAGGCAAGTTCAATCAAAAGAATAAGTTTCTAATACTTAGTCATTTTCAAGATTGGTTCAACATCTAGGTTCAACCAAAAGAATCTATTAGCAAGATTCTATGCAATGTTTGAACCATTGAACTATTGAACCTTGAACCATTCTTAGTTCAAAGGTTCAATGGGTTCAAAGGTTCAATGACATCAGTGGTTTTTAGGAATTAAGCATTTTTATCAAGGTTCAAAGTTCAATCACTACAGGTTTAACAACTTCAAGACACTTGTTAAAGATAAGAAGACTTGAACCATTGAATCATTGAACTATTAAACCACTCACATTCAAAGGTTCAATAGGTTCAATGACAGTTGGTTCAACAAAGTTTATTTCCAAGAGCTTGGTTCAAGCAGTCAATAGAAATAAAAGAAAGAACCATTGAACCAAATTTGGTTCAATCAGTTGGTTCAAGTGGCAGGTTCAAAGGACTGTCCCAAAATTTGAAGAGACAAGTGCCCTTGCAGAGTAAATTTCATGGTAAAAGTGACTAAGGCAAAGAAAGCCTAAAACAAAAGCTTGACAAAGCCCAACGGATGCTGCCAAGTGTTGTCTATCGAGCCCCATTTTACTTTGTTTATAAGAGCTATGGATGTTGTCATGTGTCACTTGTTGAGATCAGCAAAAAATTGACTAAGGCAAAACTAAAAGACAAACAACCTTTTTGGAGGGCACTTGAAAACCAAAGTGGACCATTGCAAAAATCTAAAAGGTCACTTTAAAGATCAAACATCCCTTGCAGAGGGCAGGCGGGGAGCAAACAGACCAATTCAAAGGCTGAATAGACATAGAATTCCTTTGAAAAAGTTCTTGCAGCAAAGTTGTAAAGAAATAATTCCTTCAGACAAATTTTTCGAAAGAATTCCTTCAAACTTTTTGTTCGAAGGAAAGGTCCCCTGAAATGGAAAACCCACAAAGCCACCACATGTCCCTCAGAAAGTTACAGTGAAAAGTGCCATGTGCCCCTTATCAAATTGCAATAGAAGCTACCACATGTCATCTATTGAGACATAGTTTCAAAACTCAGCAGAGATCACCACATGTCATCTTCCATAGGAAACTGATATAAGACCCAAATACTTTCAAAAGAGAAACTAAAGCTCAATAAAAGCTGCCACGTGTCAAAATCAATAGTTTCCTATTTTGGTCTCTTTATTAAGTAAGGATTGTGGTGATCCCCCAGTAAGCTACTAAATTAAGTGGAGCATGCCAAGTGTCATCCTCTGTAGGATTCTCAAAAGACAAGCAGAAGCTACCACATGTCCTATTGTATCTTTATGGAATGTGACAAATGTCTGTATCTGCATCTTGAGTTTCTTATAGGTTTTAAAACTTCTTTCAATAAACATCTCTCAGAGTCCCATGGATGTTTCCATGTGTCCTCACCTATTTTGTAGCAGAACGTGCCACGCATCAATTATTAAGACCAGTAGAAAGCAACCAAAGAACAGAGTATCAAATTAAACCAAGGACTCGATTCAATAGCCAAAAAAGGAGGAACGATGAAGAAGACTAGAAATATCCATGCATGAAATATGTTTCTAGAAGCAAACTACCAAATAGACATTGGAGAACACAAACATTCAATGGCATGACCCATTTCTCTGTATTGAGAAAAGAAAATGGGCAAATGTGCCCAATTCTAGCATATCTTCTTGACAAAATTTAATGCAACATGATGTGTTACTGCTCCCCAAGTCTTTCTTAAAGGGCTATATATTGGACTCTCTCTTATTGTTTTAGGGAGATCTTTTTGTTATCATAAACTAAATTTTGCCTAAATTGAAAGGCATTACTAAGACTTTGAACTCAGATTGTTGATCATATTTTGTTATTGGAATAAGAAAGCAAGTGACTTTTTAGACTTTGTGCTGTAATAACTTGGTTGTTGGGGAAATTGTTCTTATGTCTATTTCCTTAATACGTTTTTTGTCCCTTTAAATAAATAAGCAAAACTAGCAGAGGTGACTAAAAAGGTGTCCTAAAGCCAGTTACTTTCAGACTTTGTGTTATCATAATTGTCTTCAATGTGTGTTTATTTTATATTTATGTGTAAATAACCTTGGGATGACTTTGTGCCCTCATTGTTCTTCATATTTCACTCTTTGGCAATTGAGGTGGAGACTTTTGCCTCATTTCATCTTGCTATGTTACTATACCCTATTACAGTTATTTTTCATCACCAAAAAGATTCCTTTTGTCTGCTAAACAACACTTTTGAAAGAAGAGGAGTGCCTTCTGTCATTTCATCAAGATTTCTCCTTTGATTTGTGCACATCATCTCTAAAAAAGAGAGAGATGGATGGTTTATCCTACCCTTGAGTGTTATTTTCTATATATATATATATATATATATATATATATATATATATATATATATATATAGGGAACCTTCCCTTGATGAGAGGAGAGATTAGTCCCCTTTTGATGTGGTAAAACTACACACTTGGCTGACCAATGTTCTTACTATGGTTGATTAGACCTATTTTTTTTATCAGTACGCTAATTGACAAAATATTCACCCAACAAACTACTCCTAGTTTAAAAAGTAATTTGGTTCTGAGAACTTCCCCCCTCTTTTTACAAATCACAATGCTCCCTTTACAAGGTACAAGTAAACATGTCAATTAGTGATATCAAATTACATTTGGACATGTGTATAGGACAAGTTTCCTTTCTATAAAATTCTAGAATAAATAATCTTTTCTAGTGAACTGACCTATAAACAATATGTGCTCCCACAAATTGCACATGTTTATATAAAATAATATCCCTATTTTGGAGTATCATACAATATTGGTTACCATATAAATATTCATATTTGACCTGAATTAAGACCTACTAGATGATGATGTGCTCTACAATTATGGTACGGTCTTCATTGTTCTTGGATGCTACCCCAAAATAGGCATGGTCCTACCTTTAAGTTGTAAATCCTTTAAAAACTGCTCACTAATAGACAATGGTCTGATTGCTTTATAATTCAAGGTCTTCTTTATATCACCAAGTCTATAGAGACTCTAATTCAGCCTTTTGCACTCATATAGATCTTTACATGATCATTCCATGGCATCCTAGGTCATTTTGTTCATCACTGTCTATCACCTTTTAAAATTTTGGATCCAAGTTTATTGTGTTAAAATTAACATCCTTATGACCATCATTTGACGTATGTGGGAACGTCTTTGATGGTTGCATGACCATTCATTTTAACCACATGATAAAGGTTTAATGTTATGTTAAAATTGACATCCTCATGATCATCATTTGACATCTGCAAGAATGTCTTTGACAGTCATGGGAATGTTAATTTTAACCATGTGATCAAGGCTCAATGTTATGTTAAAATTGACATCCTTGTGACCTTCATTTGATGTCTGTGGGAACATATTTTATAGTTTTATGACTATAAATTTGAACATAAGTATGGGGACTATCTACCAACCCTACCACTTTTCATCTTTTATTTCACTCAGCATTCTGCATATGCCACATGTCAACTACTCGACATTATTGCTCTTTGTACTGGGCTTCATGGTTATGCCACATGTCAATCCTATGTTAACTTAGGGATTTTATTTAAAAATATTTGACTTGATGCACTGTGTTTGATCAAGATAGTAAGAATCAATGTTGGTCATTGATTTCCAAAAGGTGCTTGATCTTTAAAATGGGGTTAAATGCTTTTCATTGTTGATTACACTTCGTTGGATTTAGGTCTTCCACATGTCATATATTTAGATCCAAGTATTTGAATGTGATTGGTCCTTACATACAATGAAATATTCGGATTTAAGACTTAGGATAAAAAGGATTTAAGCTAAGTTTGAAGCAAATAAAAAGGACCTTGAGCATTTAAAAGGGAATTAATATAAAGACTTTGGACCATGGTTTATTCGTATTAATAAATACAAATATTTTAGTCTAAAGTTTTTAAACTAGGTCTACAACATATAAAAAAAGACCACCAGAATAATAAAAGGACCTAGGCACGAATATGACTTAGCATAAGGTCTTAATCTAAGGTTTCATTGTATAAATAAATATGATGAAACTTTGGCATAAGGCCTTAGGCTAAGTAATAAAAAGGACCCTACATTTTTAGTTGGACCATGCTAAGATAAAAAAGACCATGTGATATAAAATAGACCAAGCATAGAAGTTTTAGCTTAAGGTTTAATTGTGTTGAAAAACATGACCAAGCCTTAGGATAAAAATTAAACTAAGACCATGGTATTATTATTATTTTCTCGCTTAAACTTAAATAAAAGGTTCCTATCAAATTTAAATTTGAATTAAAAGGTTTAGGCAAAACATTAGTCTAGGGTTTCAAAATATGAACTTAACTAATCAATTATAAATCAAGGTTAATAAAAGATCAATTTAGTATTGAAACACAAAACTTTAAGCATGTTCATTCCCAAATTGGCTCCATTAAACCTGCAACTTGAAACACAAATATTCAATATTAGAACCTTTAGATAAGATTAAAGCAGAACCATGAACAAATAAGTTAGCCAGACCATGGTGTGGATGATCTTCAAAATAAAAATAATGTGCAATCATGCTAATGACACTCTGATCAAGTAGACTTTAATTTTCAAGGAACAAATTTGCATAATTTGACACATGGGTCCCCATTTTTTACAAATGGGGGTATGTTGACCTCAACATTAACATTATCCCTTCCTCAACTAGAGATGACCAAATAATTTTCAAGATAATGTATGAAACATATCTTGTCTAGCTTACAAGTTTAGTCATTCAAAACTTTTGATGAAGCCTTTACCATGGCTTGAAAGTTAGAAATCTGAACCTTAGAAGAGGAAAAGTGAAGTTATGAAATAAAAAATTCAAACTAGACCCTTTGAAAGGAATCAATAAACTAAATCCAAAGGACATAGCTAACGTTGTTATCCTGAATTCAGCCTCCCCATCCACAAAGAACCAACTGATCTCTTCTCAATCATAACTATGAATAAACTTAATGTAGTTCCCACCTAGGTAATGCATGCCTTTAGGGGAATCTTATGTTAATATTTTATACAAACTATTAAAGGTGGCATTCATTGAGCTTCCTCTCATTAGACCTGTCAATGACTCTAGACCAAAACTAGGTCATTACAAAGAAAGTGATTTTTGTACTTACCATCATGTGCCTAGTCATGAAATTGTCAGGAATCTAGAACAACAAACATGCTCTGATCCCACTTGTCAGGATGCGAAACTGGAAACATACAATTGATTACCAAACTTCAAACAACTTAATATGCGGAAATAACCAGATTCACCAAGTAACTAGAATTCAGAATAACACAACATATGAGAGACAATACAAAACTTGTATTAACACTTTATACAGAAAAGAATACAATAAAGAAGATGCCACTTCTTCTCCACCACCTTACAGAGGTTTCCCACACCTCAAGTGAACAGTAATTCTTCTCCCCAAAGCTCTCCCTCTCACAGGTCACAACACCCAACTCAAATACAGAGTTGGTGTTCACCTCCCATGCTCCACGCATAACACAAGTGCTCCACGCACTCCACAAGCACTCCACGTGCTCCACAAGTACTCAAAGTACTTCAAGAGATCTCCCATGAATCTGCAACAACCTGCAATTCAACAGACCATACTTATGGAAGGAACTTCCTTGCCTTCCTCTTGCTCTATCCGAGTACACACCTGTACTCCAAGTAGATCCTGCCTGATACTGCTCCCTGTTGTGTTGCTGTCTGTATGACCTTGCACACCTGCAAATCAAACAATGGTTCTGCTCACCTGTGAACCTCGACCTTGCACACACATACACCTGCAGATCAACGATCTTACTTACCATGTAGATCTCCTATATAGGCCATGCAACTGTGACCAAGATCCTACACTCCTGAAGAACCCAGCTGGCTCTCCAATCCAGCACCAACACACCTGGTACTGTGGCACTAGGAGGAACGCACCATTGCTCTACCTCACACACAGAAGGAGCTTATAATTATGCTCTCTTACTCCCTAGCACACTTTTCCAATACAACCATGAGTCTATTATATAGATCTCATCAAACAATAATTAGACATCTAATTACAATAATTAGATCCGCAGCTATGAGTCTAAAATTAGCACTCATCATGCAAACACTTGGTTCGTTAGCTAACTGCCCGTAAATAGCTCGCAGTCGAACCACACAGGCGACCGACATCGGTCCCTGTCTGCTTGGAGGTGACCGACGTCGGCCGATATATGACCGACGTCAGTTGCTTCCCTTTGCTATCCTGTCGACGTCGACTGATCAGACCGACCCCAACTTCTCTGCAACTCAGCAACCTTCAGCAACCTCCTCTCCTGTTTGCATCAGTGAAGCTTTTAGCTCCACAATCCTAACAATCTCCCACTTAGAGATAAATAGCTGCACTGTACCTGTACCTGTACTCTATTTAATCTGTTTCCTGGTTTGTATTCCTCTTCAAGCTCCCACCTGAAGGCAACCCACCACACAACCTGTGATGTACCTCCTGTCATCCGAGTAACCTGCCACATTCGAACCTACAACCCCTGTAGTGAAGTCCTGACCCTGCATAGCAACACCTGCTGCTGGTCCCTCTCAGAAATCTGAGAACCCACTTCCCCGAATTGGCTCCTAACTCTGACAGCTCCCACTGCATGGGAATACTCAGGTCTATTCCAGACCTCATGTGATTTTAGACACTGTACCTGTCCAGCCCTTAGTGTGCTCCGGTTCTGCATCCCAAACCTCGCCAACACCTGATTCACATCAGCTCCCACTTGAGACAAAATCAACCTGTGATCTCCATGCCTCCCATGTCAAAGAATTCCGCTGCTCCAAACTCCTCATGACATGACACTGAACTAATCTTACCCTTAGCTCAGCAAAACCCTGTATGTACTAACCTTGCTAGCAAATATACCATCCACATACAGCAACAGAATGATGTCGCGACTCATCATCCACCTGGTAAGGCAAACCACAGTAGTTACCTGACACTGACTAAAGCCATGCTTCGTCCTCCACCTGTCAAACCTGGTACCACTGTCCTGCAGCTCCTCAAGACCATATGCCTGGTCTTCCGTCTCACGTATCTGTTCTCTCTATTCTTCTACTAAGGAATCCATTCGTCTCTGTGCTTTCATCCAGCTGGCAAACCTACCAAGACTCCTGTCTGGTTCTGCATCATAATCCTGCCTAGCTCACATCTGTTTCCTGGATCCTTCCTGCTCTACAATCAGCAACAAGTATGAAGAAGAGGAACACGAATTTGAGGGCCTACTTACACCTTCAGTCCTCCGTATGGGTGTTTGAGACTCCTTGACAGCTTGCTGTCCACCCAAAATTCGTTACAGTGACCGACCTCGGTCACCCCACAGTCTGCATCCGACCGACGTCGGTTCCATGCGTCTGTACCTGACTACCAACCTGCCAGCGCTGGTGTCCCTGCTGCCGACGTCGGTCCTCCTGACCGACATCGGTCTTACATACTGCCGACATCGGTCCTATGACCGACGCCGGTCTTACTCTGCCCGACACTGCCGGCTTCGGTCTGCACATGACCGACATCGGCACCTGTCTGTTCGACACCGATTCCTCCTGACCGACGCCGGTGTCTGTGTTCGCCTGTGAGTGATGACTTTTTACCCGCGAGCTCCTTTGGATCAATCTCCATGTCCAAACTGCCCTGCTCAGATGTATCCAGCCTCATCCACTGAACTCTGTCCGCCATCTCCTCCAAGAACACCAAGGCTTTCCAGTTCTTAAGCCTGTCAAATATATCTGTCTTCCGCTTAAGAACATGCATCTCCTTCCTGCTCATGTGACCAAGCCTACGAAGCCACGTCTCCGCAACAGAAGAAGAATCAGTAATATAAACAAGTAGATAAAGTATACCTGTTTTCTTACCACCAGCTAATTCAAGTGCTACCGCTGTGAGAGTTCTTGTGCATCTCTCATCACCCAATCTTTCTGAAGAAATTAGCCATATCTCCAAACCTGGGACCTGCATGACCTTCATCAACACCTGTGTGTTGGCCGCCTGCAATTTCAGCTTCACTTCCCCTTTGCCAATTCTTTGGCAAGGCTTACCAGCTCCTCTACCTGGGGCTGCATGGAAAGAGGCAACCGAATCTTTTATCCAAGATTCAACTTTATCCAAGAAACCTGCAAACACATCCTGTGCAACAACACCTGCTACATCTGTATCTTCAGTTTCTTCATGCTGATCTGTTACCAACCAACAATCTTCTTTTACCTGCTCTTTCTTTCCATCGGACCGCGAGTAACCGTCTGTGCTTTTCAACTCCTCCATTCTTAGCTTACTTTGATCTGCCGTTGCTCTACTCCCACTCAATCAGAAACCCCTGAGAGTGCCCTGTAACCAAAACACAACCTGCTTCCTGCAACCTTAGCTCTGATACCACTTGTCAGGAATCTAGAACAACAAACATGCTCTGATCCCACTTGTCAGGATGCGAAACTGGAAACATACAATTGATTACCAAACTTCAAACAACTTAATATGCGGAAATAACCAGATTCACCAAGTAACTAGAATTCAGAATAACACAACATATGAGAGACAATACAAAACTTGTATTAACACTTTATACAGAAAAGAATACAATAAAGAAGATGCCACTTCTTCTCCACCACCTTACAGAGGTTTCCCACACCTCAAGTGAACAGTAATTCTTCTCCCCAAAGCTCTCCCTCTCACAGGTCACAACACCCAACTCAAATACAGAGTTGGTGTTCACCTCCCATGCTCCACGCATAACACAAGTGCTCCACGCACTCCACAAGCACTCCACGTGCTCCACAAGTACTCAAAGTACTTCAAGAGATCTCCCATGAATCTGCAACAACCTGCAATTCAACAGACCATACTTATGGAAGGAACTTCCTTGCCTTCCTCTTGCTCTATCCGAGTACACACTTGTACTCCAAGTAGATCCTGCCTGATACTGCTCCCTGTTGTGTTGATGTCTGTATGACCTTGCACACCTGCAAATCAAACAATGGTTCTGCTCACCTGTGAACCTCGACCTTGCACACACATACACCTGCAGATCAACGATCTTACTTACCATGTAGATCTCCTATATAGGCCATGCAACTATGACCAAGATCCTACACTCCTGAAGAACCCAGCTGGCTCTCCAATCCAGCACCAACACACCTGGTACTGTGGCACTAGGAGGAACGCACCATTGCTCTACCTCACACACAGAAGGAGCTTATAATTATGCTCTCTTACTCCCTAGCACACTTTTCCAATACAACCATGAGTCTATTATATAGATCTCATCAAACAATAATTAGACATCTAATTACAATAATTAGATCCGCAGCTATGAGTCTAAAATTAGCACTCATCATGCAAACACTTGGTTCGTTAGCTAACTGCCCGTAAATAGCTCGCAGTCGAACCACACAGGCGACCGACGTCGGTCCCTGTCTGCCTGGAGGTGACCGACGTCGACCGATATATGACCGACGTCGGTTGCTTCCCTTTGCTATCCTGTCGACGTCGACTGATCAGACCGACCCCAACTTCTCTACAACTCAGCAACCTTCAGCAACCTCCTCTCCTGTTTGCATCAGTGAAGCTTTTAGCTCCACAATCCTAACAGAAATTAATAGGTGTTGGTATTTCAAAAGTTTAGTACAAAACCTTACCAATTGAAGGGAGATACAATTGGATAATCTAAATTCTCCTCAAAATCAATCTATCAACATCTTTAGGTAACCATTTCCTAACCATATGTCCTCATCTAACTATATATAAACAAATATGGGAGCAACCCAATATCAAGGCACCCATGTAATAAATACCATCCATAATCAACTTTTACCTAAGGAAGTTGATAATATGCCTGAATCATCTTAATCCTCAACAAAATATTAGATCTCCTTATAGGAGATACCTTTGTCCTATCTAAATCAACCAAACCTATTATACCATCCACTCAAGTCCTTCAGACCTCATTTCATCGGATCCCCCAAAATAAGGCTCATATACAAACACAGAGTCCTACATGAAAAGTGGAGGATAAAAATTACTTTTACTATCCCCACACATGGGATAAATGTTTGGTTATACCAAAAGGTAAGGCATTGCAACATCCCCTCATAATAATTAAGCTCCCTTGAAATGAGGATCATTGTAAAGATACTTTCATGACCTCTAACTGTATTCAAAAAGAAAATATGGCCATGCCCCATGAACAAACTAAACCATCTATACTATGGCCACATCCTTCTTTGAAACTTAAGATCTTAATCACATGATCTTCTATCAAGAGATCTAAGTCAATTCAAAAGCCTCCACCAATACTACCCACACCAAAACCTCATTTTGTCCCATCAAACTTTTGTTATTCCCAAAACTTATCTAAAGCACCCCTGTCACCTATTAAAATTGCACGTACCATGAACATGAGAAAATAATATACCAAGGTAATCATGACTTAAAAATTGGTATTCTGAAAGGTAATGAAACCTAACCAAGATACTTTGTTAGGATCTCATACCACCATCCTTAGCCAACTCCTACAAACCTATCTTGTCACATTGCCTCCTATCAAACCAAGCAATCCTTATGTCCAAAAACCCACATGGTATAGGGAAAATAAAGTGTGTACCTATCAAAAGATACCTAGACACGACACTAAAAGTTGTAATGATCTAAAGGACATGATTTAAAATCTTTAAGATAAGGATGATATACTAATTGAGAAACATGATCCCTTCTTCAATCCTAAAACTATGAATATCCCTTAATACTAATGTAGTAAGCCCTTTAAAAGGTAAATTAAAACAAGAATTTAAAATTGTGATTAATGATCTTGACTCAATTCCTAATCAACCTTCGAGACCATCTAAAATGAATAAATCATGGAATTTTACAAATCCCCCATTATTTTA
The DNA here is from genome assembly GCA_037957365.1 of Torreya grandis. Classification (NCBI taxonomy): domain Eukaryota; kingdom Viridiplantae; phylum Streptophyta; class Pinopsida; order Cupressales; family Taxaceae; genus Torreya; species Torreya grandis. Next base: position 4,302,738 of record JARHVA010000836.1, on the reverse strand, counting down.
GATCGATATAATAAACATAGCTACCTAGTCTCAAGCAAAGTCCCCTAAAACCCAAAAATCAAATAAAGCCAAAGTATCAATAATTAAATCCTCTACCCTAAATGCTAAAATGTTTAAATCCTCCACTGCAAAACCTAAAGTTTATATTTTAAGAAAAGTGTAGAAGAATAATTCTTCAAAACTTATACAAATATCAATTCTAAAGTAGCTTCACCAAACCCCTATCAAAATGTCCCTCTATGAACTAATTGAAAATTCCCCTCAGCATCATCAGGAAACGATATAAGCACTCCAAACCATACAAGTGTAACCTGATAAACACCAACCTATGATGTCATTCATTAGATCATTATAGATGGTTTCATCTATTATTTCTAATGATTTTGAAATAGTTCCCTTACCATCCAAAGACCAGGACCCACCCTTATTTATCATAACACAAGTTAATTAAACTTGAATCAAAAGCATGATGGTTGATAGTATGGATAGTATTAATATTATCTACTTGTATGCATTTAAAAAAATAAAACTTCTATAAATGGTTGTAGCTCAATCCCTAGCATTATTACAAGATTTTAATGATATAATGGCTCTTACATTAGGAACCATTGTCTTCCCCATCGAGATAAGTTATAATGTTATTTATGAGTTATTTTACATCATATAAGAAGAATTCCAATATAATATCCTCCTAGGGCACCCTTGGATCTGCACTATGCATTATGTTCCACCCACTTTACATTAATGTATTAAATATGAACATGAGGGCCAAATCCACATTGTCCCTACTAATCTGCATCCATTTAAAACCTATAATCTCACATTTTAACCCAAAGACATTTTCCTCCCTCTAAAAAGTGCAACCCCATTACCATCCTCTAATGAATCATAGACTAGTGCAAAAATCCGTTCTTTGTGACTCTCTAATGAGGCTCATTTGGACTCCCTAATAGGTGAGTACCAGTTACTAGCACTTAACACCCTTCCCACTCCTTAAGAGTATGGTCATCCTAGTAAATAGTGTGACTACTATCCTAAGCTTAGGGATATTATTCCTTTCCTTTCCCCTTTCCTACAAACTCTTTTGGTATATGGAGGGATCAATTGATCATCCTTGTATCTTGATATTCCTAAGCTAGACCATTTTCCTCAAAATTCTCATTCCAAAAAAAACCATGATTTGCTCACATGTAAAAACAATAATGTGCCTAGAAGGGTTTTAGTATGGGGAGTTATGAGAAAGGACCACATGAATTTACATTAATAAATTTTATGAAACCACTTGAAAAACATGGTCTAGGATTTAACAAAGCTCCTATAACCATTCCTGAGTAACCCCTACATCTGATCCTAAAGATAATGTCATAGTGTCATCCTCTAAAAATTTACTTGAAATAGATGATGTCATGTCCATCCCCCTAAACTTTTTTTTATTATTTATGATAAACCTATAACCTATCATTTATCATAATAATGGAAAAACTAAATCTATCCCCCTTATGTATCCTAAAATGGTACCAGAAGATTCTCCTACCATCCTAGTTCTTCAATGTCAAGATGATAAGTCTATCTTGAATTAATTAAACACTTAGAACATGCATTTATGTAATTCCCTACCAGCCAAAACATATAGTTTTATAAATGAAGCTACCATATACATTAACATAGTTTCTCAGGATGGCCCTCACATCCTTAAGGTTAGTAAATCTCTAGACTATTAGGAGCATTAAGAATTCACCACCTTCTTGGTAGACCATAGCAAGGCTTTTGGTTGGTCATATAGTGACATGCCAGGTATTGACCCTACTATTATTGTTCATAATATTGTCACTTTCTAGGAAGCTAAACTAATGAAGTAAAAGCTATAAAAGATGCACTTTCATGTCACACTCTTAGTCAAGGAGGAGCTATAGTTCCTTCTTATTTAAATTTCATTAAATTGATTAATTACCCTCAATGGGTGTCTAATATTGTACATGTCACAAAATCCATGGGGGTCTCTATCTTTGTACCAATTCTTGGGACCTAAACCTTAATTGTCTTAAATATGACTTTCCTTTTCTTAACATTGATGAACTAGTGGACCTAATGGTAGCTATGGGATGTTATTGCTTATGTATGGATTTTATATATATAATCAAATCCTTATCACCCTAGAGGACCAAAATAAGACTTCTTTTATTACTCCTTGGGGGACATTTTACTATAAGGTTATGCCTTTTGGCCTAAAGAATGTAGGATCCACCTATCAAAGAGCTATGACTTATATATTTCCTGATATAATTCATAATATTGTTGAAGATTATGTGTATAACCTTCTTGGTAAATAAAAGATCTAAAAATACCATCTCTCCATTCTCAAAGAAATATTTGACCGTCTAATCCAATTTTGTGTCCATCTCAACTCCAAAAATTATGATTTTGGAGTCTTGATCTGTAAGCTCTTAGGTTTTATAATTTCCATTTGTGGAATAGAAGTTGATCTTACTAAGATTAAGGCCATCATATATATGCCACCCCCATCTAACCTTAAGCAACTATGTATCCTACAAGTAAAATTACAATCTATTCAATGTTTTATCTACCAACTATCTAACTGATGTCAATCATTCCATCACCTTTTAAAGAAGGATACCTGATTCATCTAGGATTATAATTGTCAAGAGGCCTTCAAAGCTCTTAAGAGTTATATCCTCTTCCTATCATTTATTATTTTTCCTGAGGAATAGTGATCTTTATTCTTATATATTTTATCCATAGATCATGCTTTGGGGGCTATGCTTACCCATCATGATGACCAACACAGAGAATAGGTGGTATATTACATAAGTCATACTCTCATTGAATATGATACATGTTATTAATTGAATATGAGACATGCTATACACATACAAAAAAAATTATACCTATTTTTGGTTTTTATGGATTTTAAGCTTTGCCACTATCTACTTATTCAAAAGATCTATGTAATTACAAATACTGACCCCGTCAAGTTTATGCTTTTGAAACCTTACTAGAATCAATGTATGGCCAGGTGGCTCATTCTTTTAGAAAAATTTAATATGGAATTTCTCCATAAAAAAGTTAGTTAAAGTCCAAATCATCATTTATCACTTACTTGAGGCACCTTTTGCATGTCGTCAACCATCTAATTTTAAATTCCTAGATGAATCTATCACTTCCACATCCAAGGTGGATCCTAATTGTCAAATGAATTTTTTTTTTATGGATCAAAAGGTGAGCATGGGGGGTGATAGAATTATCCTAATACCTCCCTCATAATACCTCTTGAGGGTGCTCCTATGCCTTTATCCTTGAAGCTAGATTTTGATTTCACTAATAATATGGTAGAGTATAAAGCTTTGATCATAGGTCTTCAAACTAATTTAACCCTAGGTGTTAGGTCACTTTGTAACTATGAGGATTTTAAATTGGTTATTAATCAAATCAATAACATGTATCAATGTAAGAATGACATCCTATATAAGTAAAAAGTGTTATAAAATCATTTATTAGCTACTTTTGATCGCTATGCCATCTAAACCACTCCTTAATCAAATAATACGTTTGTGGATACCATGGCCCCATTAGCTTCCTTTATTAAATCATCTCCTAAAGAATCTAAGATTTTTTTGCTAATCCATAAAATCAACCAGCCATCTTATACTAGAACTAATTTGCCTTCTGCCCACAATGTGGAATATGATCACTTGGATTTATGGTCCACATAGATGTTTGATTACCTACCTAAAGGTATTATCCCTCCTAATTTATCTAAGAATTATAAGCATGTTTTTTAATAGTAGACCAACCATTACACTATACTAAGGGGTGTTATCTATAAAATAGGATTCAATGGTCTACTCCTTTGATTTCTTTAGAATTCTAAGGCTACTCTCATGATCTAATAAATTCATGATGGGTTGTGTCGAGGACACTTTAGCTGTCTTGACATTGCTAAGAAAATTCTTTGAATAAGTTATTATTGGCCTAATCTAAATTAGGATTATTGTGATTATGTTAAGAAATGCATGAAATCTCAACACCATGTTAGTCTCTCACACGTCCCTAGTAATGAATTATAAGTGGCCCACAACTTTTGGCCATTTTCTTGATGGGGGTTAGATCTTATAGGACAAATTAATCCCAAATCTTCCCATCAACATAGTTTTGTCAGTACTACCACTGAATACTTCACTAAATGGGTGGAAGCCATTCCCCTTATTTCAACTAAATTAGATAAGATTGTTTATTCTATTAATCATCATATTATCTATTACTTCGGTGTCCCTCACAAGATAATTATAGATAATGTAAAATATTTTAAAAATAATCAAGTCTAGAGACTCTATGACTCTATTGACATTAAGCTAAGTTTTTATTCACCTTATTATCCATAAGCTAATGGATAAGATGAATCATCTAATACAACCCTAATTAAAATTCTAACCAAAGTAGCTAATGAGGAAGGGAAATTTTGGCATCTTCATATTCCCTTCACGTTATGGGCCTATCATACTAGCTTTTGAACCTCTATAGGTGTTACAAATTTTTCTTTAGTCTAGGGCATAGAAGCTTTTCTCCCTTTATAAATTCAAATTCCTTCTCTTAAAATTTGTCTTATAGAGATCATTTCATGAGGACTATCATCAGGAGTGTGTATCACAACTTAAACTTTAAGATGAGCATCGATTTGTGGCCCTTAGCCATCTCCACGTATATCAAGAAAGAATAAAATGTGCATATAATCAACATATAAAATAATGATAATCTAATATTGGTGACCTTGTCCTTAAATAAAATTAACATTTAAAAATATGGAAAAGAGTCAAAGAGGAAATTTTGCTTCGAATTGGCTTAAACCATAAATTATCACTCATAAACAAATCTACGGCATATTATTTGGCCTCTTTTGAGTTAAAAATAGAACTTGAGCCTCTTAACACTTTGCATCTATGTCATTTTTTATGTTATTAAACTTAAAAAATACTATAATCAGTAGAGTTCTCTTCCTTTGGCCTAAAAACATAGTTACATCTCTCATTACTCGTAAAATACCTAATAATGATAAAGAATCATGTAGATATCTAGAAGCATGCCTATCATCACCTTAAATATGAACACCCTAGCTCTATTCATAGCATGTTCTAAATGGATAATCTCTACCTATAATAGGAAGGAGCCCCAAATCATTATTTCCTAAAAAATATCTCACCTGAAAAAGTTTAATTTTTAGGGATATAAATATTGTCTCATATAATCAATTTTAAAGCTAATCTTGGTAAAAATATATATTAAAATAAAAGGTCATAAAAAATAATATAATGTTCCCTTGAAGGATAGTTGTGCGAACATATATCCTAAATTATAGACCATTCCCTTGAAGGATGGCTATTTAAAACAAAAAGTACAATGGAAAATTTCCCACATTGATCAATTTTCTAAAGCGTGCCTCTAAAAAATAAATGCCTTGAAGAAAAATCAAAACTATCCCAATAAAGCTTCCTGTATTGATCAGGTTTATCCAAAATTGTAGCCTCTTGTAATGATCAATCTATGCGAAAGGTTATAAGGTTAGTTGTATAGCTTTTGAAATGAGAGACAAGATTTATATTCCTAAAAACATAGGATTTTTATTATATCATTTAAAAATAAAATCCATATTAATTCCCTTCTAAAAGGTCATGAACTTAATTTAAATAGGATTTTTTAAGGTCATTATTAACAATAAACAAAGGACACACATGAAGATGCAACAAGTTATTTATCTCTGGTTAAAATCCAAACCAATAAGGAGTCATGTATACCTCCTCTATTATTTTTAATAATATTTTAAAAAATATATAAATCTAATAAAATATCATAAATGAAGTCATTAATCACTATAATATCCCATTATTTCCATCCATAATATCATAAAAATAACAAAATTAAAAGATACATCATAATCACATAATTAATCCATAACCATGGTAAAAAATTAAATGTACCACATAAATATAAAATCTATAAATCACATCATATTAAGTACCAAATCTAAAAATATACAGAGAACTCATGGTCAATTATAGAATCTATATGTATATATAATAAAAGTTTCCATAAAATAATGTACAAGATGAATCTCTAGCCAATAACAGTATATAAGTGGCCCTATGGCCAATACAATGAACAAAATATGGCTAATTCGTAAACTAGATATGACTCAAGTAAATGTTAGGTTCTCCTCTTCTAGCTCCTTTGTCTCCACCGCCATCTCCATCCCTATCACCTCTCCCCCATACCACACTCCCTAAACTAGGTGTGTCACCTTGTGACCATCAATATGCTCTCGCTTATGTCAAAACATAAGTCACATACCAAGGTACCTTTGGTATATGCTCTAGCATAATGCTCTCATAATATCAGATCTCTATGATGATATCTTGGTACCTATATAGGCTCATTCTCCCTCCCTATCCTATGTTAGGCCTTACTCCTCATGTGCCTCTCTGATCTACCACCACTATAACCCCTCCCCTCAGACTATCCCTCTCTACCCTATATCTATCATGATCTTGCACTAACTAATCATGACCCCCTATAAAACCTCTAAATGGAATTATAAGCCATTATGGCTCCTTTATGCCTCTATTAAAATTGTTTTCATTATAGTCATGTGACCCTATAATGCATTTTGTTCTCCCCTTAGTACATTATGCTCTACAATAATCTCTTGTATGTTTATCTTTGGCTCTTCCTTTATTGCCTCCTCATCTATTGGTCCCTCCTCTACTTGCCCCTCCTCCATAACCTCCTCCATCTCCACATCATCCCCATCCTTCTAAGGTCTGTCTTACCTCACTCCTAACTAACTTGACCACCACAATGAATGTGCCAATGTATCTCCTACATCATCCATATCTATAGCCATTAGATCCTCCTCTAACTTTGCCTATGGCTTAGTATAGTGGGCCTCTGCTAGCCCAATCTCTATGTCATCCCTCTGGTATAAATGAGGTGCATTTGGGACACCATGAATCAATCTAAACTATCTCTATATCCTCTAAAACTAGAATTACTCTAGGTGTTCCACTCTCTATCCTCACATCCACCTGTCTAATTATCTCCTTGATAGCTCTCTCTCTCCACCCCTAGCCATGCTAAAAAACCTAGATATAGCCTCCAAATAACATATCCCTCACATAAATCTTATAAAACCCATTGATATTATTCCAAATCTCATATAAATCCATCTATGTGAGGTCAGACAAGATCTTCCTTCCACTAAATGAAACCCATGTTGTATTTTATCTAGTGCCCAAGGAGTGCCAAGTGGGAACACCACCATAATGTGATCATATGCCCAGAACTATAAAATAAAGGTAATATCAAGCTTGAACTACCATTATGTCCTCCATCCCCATAACTCCCTATAAACCTATGCTAGAAGAATCAGAGCCCACACAAATATAGTGTGATGCTCCCATATGTCTATTACTATTCTTATCAAATTCTAAGGAAATTTGCCTCCCCTTAAATCTAGTAATACATAGTAAGATATGAATATCATCATCATAGTCATAACCAATATCCCCTCTGTGTCCTCCTTATATATCCCCTCAAACACATAACCCCTAGTAGTGAATGTGATTTCTAGTACATCATCTCTATATACTCATGTTAGTGTTGTTGCATGTCCCCTCTCATCAACTAGTACTATCATTTCACCCTCTATTAGTAGTTGGAGTATCTGGTAGATGTCCTCCATTGTCATGGTAATCTCCCTAGTCGATAGCCAAAAGGTCTATATGGCTACATCCCATCGCTCTAGCAATGTTACCAGTAGCCCCATGTCTCTGTGCACTCTATGATAGTGTCATCCACCTCTCAAACCAATAGCCTTTAGATGCCTCCAATCATCATCATCCATCTAATCATGTAACCATTCTAAGAGTGGTAGAACCTAGTCTTGCATCATAATTCTTATTTGTGTTTGCAAGTATAGGTCAATCTCAGTGATTTTTCTTTCTTATGCCCCTAAGTTTTCCTAACCTTTTTTTATCCTAATTTCAATTATCATTGATTTTTGAATGATCGATACCAATCCTTCAAGATCATTTTTGATTGTATGCAATCACTGTTGACCATCAAGTGATCGATGTTGAACTTTAGAGATCAACATCAATCCCTGTATGTCTACCGATTATATGTAAGCACGTCTAAAAAAATTAAATCCAAAATATCTAAAAACATCCTAACCAAACTAAAAATCCTAAAATAATTAAAAATAAAATATACAAACTTTTTAAAAATCTAACTATTTCTAAAAAAATATTAAAATTTAGAGAAACTCTAAAAAACATGTAAAAATTCAAAAATTTAGCAAAAAATAATGGTTACCTCATTGTGAGATCATTGTTACCTCCTCTATGCACTCCCACTCACCTCCATCGTTCATATTTTGCTCTAACATGTGGATGGGTATCAAGTTTTTTGGCTCTCACTTGCATGGTCTTGATTAAAAATAAACACCTAACATGTTAGGCATAATATTTATAACATTTATGGATCGACATCAGTTTTAATTTTATCGATCTCAGTTTTTTGAAATTGAAATCGATCTAATGGATTGATATCAATTACATCTATTTAGCTTGTTCTTTACACTACTTGTAGAATTTATGCATCCCTTTAGTCTTGACCCAAGGCCACCTACATTATATTTTGCTAAACTATCCCATTAGTTTTTACCTATCATTTCTAGATAGTTGACATAGACACCCTATTGGTCCCATAATATTTTAAAGATATGCACTTATTTCAGAGTCTATCCCCTATAGATAGTGAAAGTGTACCTCATCTTGAGAGAAATTGTCTCTAGGTAGTACACATGTAACAAGCACATTGATTTCTTTAGTCAACTCATCCTAGCCTTTGTCCTCTTTATTTCCTTCGATTGATCCCACTTGTCCCTAGTTTTGGAAATTTTTTACTTATTTGTCATGGGGCATTTCTGTTTGGATATCTTATATCTTATTAGTGCAACTTTGTAATTCATTGTTATCCTTGCATCTTGGATGCTCATTTGTTATCTACCTTCTCCATTACCACCTCATTTTCAAACACATTTTTACCTCATCATCCTTCTCTGGATCTCATTTTTATGGGGGATACCTCCTCATATAAATCGGGGGCATTAGAACTCTCTTATTTTTTGTCTCACAATAGGTCATTACAAACCACTCAACATAAAGAGGTAAATGTAGGCACTAGGATTTTACACAATAATATTTATGTTAGGTTATGTCTTAGGTCCCCCTTCTTGTAAATTCCTATTTCACCCCATGTAAATGTATAATTATGCTTTTACCATTTACCTAGTGTAATTAATTTTTATTAATTACTTTCTCTTGAGTAAATTAATTTAACTAGTTACCTATTGTAAAATCTAAATAAATCTACCCAAATCAGAATACAAAGTCATTTTAACCACCCTCAACCTCCTTGTAATCCCAAAATCATTTAAATAATTTACAAATTAATTTGACTTCTCAGTTAAAACCTCTCCAAAAAATTTTGTAATATTATCTAAGAATCATTATCGATTCTTGTGATTAATGCCAATTTTATTGAATCAATGTTAATTTAACCACAGCCTCCCTTGGGCCAAAGGAGGGATTTATTACACTTCTAATTGCATTATAATGCTGATTTTTTTTTTATAGAATCTCTATTAATAAAAAAAAATTGTTCATTAGAATCTTTGGTGCCTACATCAACTCATCCACCCCATTAGCAGATCAAGAAGCATCCTATCAACTTTGCAATCCACCATAGGTTGGAAGCACTGAAAAGGTTAGTCTATTATTTTATCAAATTCATTTTGTAATTTTTTTTGTATGTTATTTTATATTTTATTTTAGGTTTAGTTGTATCACTGTGATCAATTTTATAATACCCTTATCCATCCTAAGATATTCCAAAACCATCTTAAATCCTGTTAAAACCATCTTATAGACCATTATCTTGAGAGCCTTGTTTGAACTGATAGAATCAACATCGATTCCTTGGATTGACACTAATCCTATAGATCAACATTGACCTTTACTAAAAGCCCATTCTATCTACACCTAAATCCCCTTTTAGTTATCAATCTGATTTACATTTTAGATCATTATTTCTTAAAGCCATGGGTTTCTTGTAGATGACTCTTTCTAGAGTTGTTCACAAAGTGGTTACTATCTGATATTTTCCTATAGTTCACATCCCCTTTTCTCAGATCAAAGTGATATTTATTTCAAACTAGACACTTATAATATTATGTTTGTCCCCACACTAAAATCCATTGTCGATCAACTAGAAGCGATTCAAGCCAAAGAGGATGCTACTGAAGACTATTAGAATATCTAATTTGTTAATCTCCATCAAATGAATGTATATTAAATCTTAAATCATTTCATTATCTTATCTATATTTTTGAATGCTTTATTTTTACTTTTATTATTACATTTATTTGCTTGAGTGCTAACATAGTGGGCTTACTCCTTACAAAGAAATGTACCACTTCATCGAATTGGTCTCATACTAGGTAGCCCACTCATATATCATATTAATCTATCATTGTTTGAGTTTTCTATTTTTTACAGGTAATCCTTCCAAGATAAAAAAGAGTTCTCACATCATTGGATATATGGTGTGTGATATTTTCTAATCACATGTAGTATTGAAAACCCTATATCTTATTTTAAGTTTTTAAGTAGTTTATTTTATATAAAAATGAAGAAAAAACACTTTAAATAATAAGAGAAAGTAATTAGCTATTTATAAGGATAATACAGTGTTAGATTAGGTACAAGTGGGAAGTAGGCAAGAAGTAAATTTTAGATCAATTGTCAGATTCTAGATCTTGTACCTCTAACTCTCTGGACACTTGCATCAGCTTGGGAGAGTTACGTCAATGCTAATGTCTAATCTTAACACTAGTGTCCTATATGGAATATTCACTCAAATAAGATGTGACCACTTGGATTATTATGGGTTCGACTTCACCTTCACTCTAGTGCATTCATATTTGGGTCATGGATTGTTGTTCTTGGTGAAATGGTAAAACCCTAGCTCTATATCTTCATTGTGACCTTGAGGAAAAATGGGTTGGTGTGCAAACAATGTCACACTGACTCAAAATAACCCCAATAATAAAGGGTGTTGTTTACATATCCAATATTCTAGAAGAGGGCCTCAAACTCATGTAGTTATCATGTACATGTTGGCTTATATGGGAATCATGCAATGTGTAAAGAAAGTATAATAGTGACCTAGTTTTTAACCTAGAAAATATGACCTTATAACTTTTCCTTTAATACTTCAGACCTATATCTAGGTTTTTCCTTTAATTGATATTAGAATAAGGTAGAATAAGAAAGATTTTGGTTATTTGAGTGTTTTTTGAGTGTTCTTTTCATTTGATTGCTAGGTGTCGAATGAATGAGGGTTGATAGTATATTTATACCAATCCTATTAAGGGATAACTTGAATTAAATCACTTAGGCTAACTATTGTAATATGTTTTATTTGTAAATTAGATGACTTCATGGCACTGGACACTTGTATCAGGCCATGATAGTAATGTCAATACTACTGTCTAACCTAGACATTTGTTTCCATGGTGAAGGAGAGTAGGCATAGGCTCAAATCTTGTAGAGGTGTAAGATAAGTACATTTTAAGCATTATGAGTAATATGGGATGTATGTGTCATCAATATAAGTCTAGTTAGACTAAGAGATAGCCCAATGGGCATCATATAGAGCAAATCTGAGAATTGTAGAAGGCACACATATAGCTAAGTGAAATAACTAAGGTCATAAGTTTTCCAATTGTACAAGATTGAGGTGATACATAATCATAAAATATCATATACATTTACCCCCTTAATATAGTAATGAAATTATTAGTTTAAAGAAAAGGAATAAGTACTTGGGTGTATATACATACCTTGTCTTTACTTGAGTTGAATTTGAGTGCTTTACTAGAGCTAGGTTTAAGTGATTTTTTGATGACTGACTTACAACCAAGAACATGTTATAGTGTATAATAATCACATATAATTTGGGTCAAAAGTACTTGAAATAGTTTGAAATTGAAAGAGCAAGGTTTAAGAGTACACATGTGTGTCAATGTAACCACCTTGCCTATTAGCAAGGTTATTTTTTCAAAAGATGCCTCATTGTAAAGTTTTGAAACTAATATTAGGATAAATATACATAATTTTTTAAAGTTCATATATCTAATCAGATATAGGGGAGGCGAGAGAGATTGGAAGGCACAAGCCCCCAACTCTGGAGAAAAAGTGAGTTACCACCTGACAGTTGAGATTAGCTTAATCATGTAACCCAATGATACTTATAACCTAGTGAATTTAGAAGATCTAGTCCAAATTGAAAACTTGGAAAGATCGAGTAATTTATTCACCCCAACCATACTAAAAGGTGAACCAACTACTGCAGTAGATTAGCTTGTTAAATTCTATAAAAGTATGTTGGGTATCAGTACATGAAATAGTGTTCGAATTTGAATTTGATTTGGATTTTATAATATTAGATACATGTTGCATAGCATATGCACCTTATATTTGTCTCATGATGAAAATATGTGTAACAATGGTATCATGTATAGAATTCTACAGTAAATGTGTATCAAAAAAATATAAATGTGTGTTTTGGCCAATTTAAAAAATAGTGTAAGTGTGGAGGATATGATTCCAAATCATGCACCCACTATATATGAAGAAATATGAAACTTATATAAGTAACAATGTGGAGGACATGTTTCTAAAACATGCCCCACTATAAACTGGAGATGTTAAAAAATAAGTAAGTATGGAGAACATGCTTCTAAAACATGTCCCTACTAAATCTAAAATTGTAAATGTGTAGAATCTATGTCTATATGGCATGCCCCCACTAAATCTACAAACTAGTGTAAGTAACATATACTATGTGAGTGTGGAGAACATGCTTCCAACTTATGCTCCTATATGCAATGGGAAATGCAACATATCTATAAATTAGTCCTAGCTCAAAGATGATAGATCCTACTTACACTTCTAATTGGAGATACATTAAATAATTGGGGTCATGGCCAATATAGATTTTCTAGACCTAATTAAATGTCTTACCACAAATAATGTCATTAGGGAGGGTTTCAAATCCTCTAGTCAAACAAAACTATGTAGTAACCCTAACTAGGTCCTATATCTCCATATTCATTAAACTAATAAAAGGTAAATAAAAATCTAATCTAGTGCTCACCAAAGCTTATGGCACAAAGTGGGGGTAATAAATATAAAAGTTAATCATGCATAGAATAAATATACTCACATCAATGTATATAAATCCTGATGTATGGATGATATATGTAAATTCATATCTATTTACTCTTATAAAGGAGGAATAAAGTTAGGAATACTTATCTTTGAAGCTGAACCCATCAAGCCTCAATTTCTCCCTTAGCCAAGGTGCTTCGCAAGAGGTTATTGTGGTATGTAAGGATGAAAAGAATAAAATAGCTCTAATACACACAACCTATCAATGCATCTAAAATACTTCTCCACAAGATAAGATCTATATCTCCAGAGAAAGTATGAAACTCTAAACTTGCTCTTCATGTAGAATGGTAGATAAGTAGATGTGCAACATATCTTATTTATTCTTCTCTTCTATTATAAATGATGGAAATGAATATGTTTATATAGGTATATCTAATCATAGACCCTTCCAAAAGTCTTGACCAACAAAGTAGACCCAATAGACCTAGTATCATAATTGATAAAAACTAACTAGATCATAGACTAGGTTAGCTAGGGGATGACCTAGACCCTAATAAGTTTTGTCAATAAGAATAAAAGGTCAATGTGGATAACATAGTCATGTGAACTATCAAAAAGTGGTTTAGGTTAGGGAAATGGCTATTGAAGGTGGTAAAAGAATAGAGGAGTGTGTAAAATGGGAGGTAAATCTTAGGGGAATGGTTTTTAGGAGACAAGTGTATAAATAGCAAGTGGTAAAAGGGACAACAATCCTATGAAGCAAAAATGGTCTACCCACCCATTTCCTAGTACACCCATTAATGAATGTACTCAAAGAGATTAAGACTCAATGGGTTCTTACAAGATAAAGAGCATCGACAATTGATAAAAGTTTGAAAATATTATATGTATACATATGCCCTACTCGAAGCTCATCATGTGTCACATAGGTGCAATAAGAGATGGTGATTCAGGAAAAGAACATGATAACACATAATATTAATGCTAAATAAAGTATACTAAGGAGAAAATAAGATAAATGAAAGGATAGAATTGAAAAACACATACATTTATTTAACTTAGTGTTGTAGATAAAGAAGGAGATGTGGGAAATATTAAGGTGTCTAATGTGAAGAACATTAGGTGAACCTGTAGAGATTATCAAAAAAAGTGAAAAAAAAATCAAAATATGCATATAATAGTTAGAAATATTCTCTACAACATCAGAATTCTAGAACATTTTGTGATATATAAAAGGATTTAGTAGAGACAAAGATATGATCAAAACATGAAATCTAATGGTAAATATTTGAATGATAAACAATTTTGAATAGTAAATATAAATAAGGTGAAAAATAATTCATTTAGTATTATTTATTATTCTAAGAAAAATAGATCTCTAAGAGACCTAGTGAGATCTTAGAAAGCCAAGATGGTGAGACAACAACTGATACGGGAAGGATGCATAGCAACTACAATGAGAACAACACAAGTAACAAAAAAATTTAATTTTTTTGAGAAATTTTATTTGAAATTAAGTGTTTTATATAAACTTGATAATCAAGAAAAATTTAGATACCATAATGAACCTTAGGAAATTTTTAGGGACACTAGGGGTCAAATGGGGTATTAGGTATGAAGAAGTTAGAACAATAAATGCCCAAGGTATTTATGGTAATTAGTCAAAAAATCATTACAATGAATGAAAAAGGTTGATCGAGTTGACTTAATTTGTAGAAGATAAAAAATTAGTGGGCTGACTTAGTTTGTTTAGGAAGGGGGATGACATAGTACTACATGGTCAACATAGTTTTTAAGTAAGTGGTTGATATAGTACTATAGGGTAAAAATAAGGATGACTTAATATTGTAAATCAAAAGGTGGCTAAATTAGTATTATGTAGTTGACTTACTTGTTTCTTAAGTGGCTAATATAGTACTAAAAGGAAAAAATAGGTTGCTATAATACTGTTAAGCCATGGGGTGGCTGACTTAGTACTAAAAGGGATGATGTAGTTTGGACTAGGTCAATTTGGTATAAAATGAATAAATTAAAGAAAAATAGTTTAGTTTTGTGAAATTTGAAAGAATGTATTTTGATTATGAGGGATATGTAGATCTAATACGTCCTTTATTATTTGATATTTTATAGAGACACTAGAGATTTTGGTGATTGGTTGATGTTTCATGGTTACCTAATTTACTAGAGTGCCTTATGGATGTAGATAGAGCTATATTGATTGTGTTGGGCTTGGGAGGAATCATAGAGATAAGACACATCCCACTAAGTTTTAATCTTGTTATCATGTTCCTTGGATCATGGGAATGGTTTACCAACACATTTTGATGGGTGGTAGATGGGGATACCATAGAGGTAGGTATCACATTGTAGGATATCCATGCATTACTTGGACTATCGATAGGGGGACACCGATGATCACAGGGTCACCAGATGATCTAGAGGAGAGGTGAGCATTAGCTAAATGGGTGACATGATCAAATAGGATCTACCTAGGACTAAGGGTGAGCTTGTTTGATGTGTATATTGCATAGATTTTAGATATCCAAAAGGTTGTGATAGGACTTATGATAGCACAAGTGTTGTGTCATAAGTCAGATGGTAATGTACCATTGTATGTGATAGCCTTGTATCAATCCATTTTAGATCAGGGGGCACTCTATGACTTGAGGTATATAATCTAGGTTTAGATCATGCATGATATATATGGGATGTTATCTAGAGGGTAGAAGACCATGAAACCAATGGTATTACTAAGTGCCTAGATATATGAGAGGTTTTTGATGTATCATCCAGTCAGTTTGCCCCATATGGTTGATGATTAGTTACCTTGGCTTGTGAGGTGGAGATAAGATCAGGTTGCATGGGCCATGTCCAATACTCCATCACTATAGATAACATGAGGATAGATCATGTGTCATCCCTATGTACATATTATAACTATTTCACTAAGTTGGGTGACTATGGTACTAGGGCTAGTATGAGTGCAGATTACAAGCCATTATACCTGGTGGGTAAATCCACATCTAGTGGTATGCTTGCCAGGATAGTTTGGACTCCCATACTCAAAATCTCTTATAGTATTGCCCACATTTTGGGAATGACATGCAAGAGAACCGAGGGGGTGAGGAGGAAGAGTGCTAGTTAAGAGACTAAAGATTAGAATGCATCATGTGAGACTATGGACTAGTCGAGCATGATATCTAATAGCCAGAGGAGGAGAGGGTATGGATGTGAATTCATGGGTGTAATAGGTACCATAGCTAACACCACAGTAGGAGAAGTAGTGGCCACCTTGATCACACCATTGATGGAGATGTTAATAATGAGATCAAGCATAGAGGGTGGTTATCTAGGATGACCCATTAGTCAGCTCAACGTAGAGCTGGTTTATAGAGGAACCACTGAGGAGAGGCTCAAGATGTGCATGGGTGGTGATTCTAAGGTTTTATTTGATTGGGAAGCATCCCATAGATGATCTAATTAGGGGATGGGCTAATGGAGAGATTGTGTTTGATGGATGAACATATGGGGAGATGGTGATTGGTGACACCAGGATAGGTAAGAAATGTTTATGATTTGTTAGTTTTTGAGATAGAATACTAGTTGTATATGATGGCAGATAGATATATTTTAAGATGTTTATATGATCTGATATCTATAAAATTTAAATTTTACATATCTTGTGACTAAGGAGATCATATGGGGATCCCTAGTTATGAAAACACACCATGATATTTTAGATGGGGTGCTGACATCATACGACCCCACTACACTAGATGATCTTGTGGTACCATCTACCCCAGCTCAAGTGGGCTAGTTTAGACTAGTGGGGGAGGCCACGAGGCATCTACAGGCACTTGGGGATGGATTATATCCACCAATAGGGGTGGGAATAGGAGAGTCATATGATTGAGAGGCCTTGGCTTAGGAGAGAGTCATGCATATGGATACCATGATTTAGTTGGGATAGGTTTAGGCCTAAGTGGCCAACCTATAGGGATAGGTAGCAAGGTTTAGATCTTAGACAACCTCATTATAGTGCACTATGTAGAGGGGACAATCTAAGGCATCTATGAGAAATGTGGAGAAGCCATGAGATAGACATGATGGAGCCTATCCATAGAGAAGGAGCAATGTATTTTTATACTATTTGTATTAAAACACATGATATATATAGAGATATTATATTTTGATAGTTGGTTGTTGATCTCATGGGTTATATTTTAGTTGTGATTATGGATACATGGAGATATTTCTTTCTAGCACATGTATTTTGCTTTTGTTGTATATTATATGAGAAATATATGTGTGGTGTTTATTTCTTTCTAGCACATGTATTTTGCTTTTGTTGTATATTCTATGAGAAATATATGTGTGGTGTTTTCTTTTCTAGCATTATGTAGTACACATGTATGGCTAAAAATAAATAGACAAAAAAGACTTGGAAAAGTATAATTAGTCAAAAATAAATGCACTACACACTATTTCATGATGGAAAATGTGTAATAACAAAATATGACTAATTATAATAAACCAAAAAGTGGTAAACAAGAGGGGAAAATGTTTTTAAACCATGAAAAAGATTGGCACCAAATTAAAACAAGTAAAATCACACTAAATCACATTGGGAATTATGAAAATAATGAATAAAATGGAAAGCATGTGAAAGACTAATGATATAAAAATAAATCAATTAATTCAATTAGCCATACTAAATCACGTTGGGAAGTATAAAAGACAAAAAAAATTGGTAAAAATGATCTTAAATTAATCATACTAATTCAAAGTGGGAAGTATGAAAAACTAATAAAAATGGTAGGATTCTTACATGCAATCAAAAAATAAGAAGATAAAAGTGAAAGATTAATGAAGAATAAAACATACTAAATTAATATGGGAAGCATGCTAATGATGTGTAACTCATAATCTATCACATCTTATCTCATATTTGACACATATAATTTCATTGTGACATGGGTATTGAAAATTTTTGTGAGGAAGGTTGGGTCTTATCCATGGTCTTACATTGCAACTCATAAAGGGAGAATTAAATAGGTGGGAACAATGTTAAAATATGGTAAAAGTGGATTTTTGTAATGGTAATGTGAAAATTTGGTAATTTATGAGGAAGGCCTAGTCCTTTCCAAGGTCTTACACTGTAACTCATAAATGGAATTCCCAGGGGGAGTGATCAATGAATAAAACAAAATTTCTCAAAGTAAAATATTAGGATTGTAGGGAGTGAAAAAAAAAGAATGCAAGAATCATAACATATGTGTCTTATGAGAATATCTTAGAAGATAGGAGACACACTAAGGTCATGAAAAAGGCACTAAGTGACTAGTGATCGTCAATATACAAAGGATACATGTTCACTAGAGGCATAAAGTTATGTAGAAAAATAAGTGTTGTAATAAGATCAACTCATGTTGGTAGTTTTAAAAAATAAAAGTAAAATCAACCTACCTTTCCACAACATGTTCCCTATTTATCATGACACCTTATAGAGTTGTCAGTCTACTATGAAGTGTAAACACTAGAAAAACACACACTTACAATTTTTGATGACTATCTCAGGACCCCTTAAAAGCCCCTTAAAACCTTATTAAACCCTAACCAACCCCTCTTAACCTAACCAAATCATGATTCTCCTATTCACATATTACTATTCAAAAGTAATATTTAAAAGCACTATTCAAAATTACTATTCGCTATCACTATTCACTATGCAACCCACTATCGGTATTCATGATGACATGAGAAGTGATAGGACAAGTGACATGGAAGCTGACATGGCTAGTGACATGGCCTGAAAGTGAAGTGGCTTGATGTGGGACATCATACCCCACCTAAGACCCACCTCCATGGTACCTAATGACATCATTAAGCACTAAAGGGCCCATCCTTGGAAGTATGGTGTAATTTTCCCCATGGGACCATCATTCAACATGTGTTTTTGTCCTCATGCATGGAGAATGGTGCCAAAATTCATGGGACACTTAGCCAAAAGATGAAAGTGAGCAGTGGAAGGTATTTTGGACCCATATGAGCCCATGTGCATGATTACCTCTCCATTTTAGACTCTTTAGAAAGTTGGGAGACAACCAACCAAGTGGGAGACCTATTGGATGAGTGGGAATCTCACCCCATTTTCTTTCATGACCACTCATGTACCCACATGGATAATGGTGCCAAAATTCATGGGGCACTTAGCCAAAAGACAAAATAGCCTTTTGAAAAGTCCTTTGGCCCTATTTGAGCCCATGTGCATGATTTCGACTCTAAATTGGACTCATGTGCAAGGTGGAAGACAAACCAATAAGGTGAGAGTCCCACCACCCTTATCACCTTTGTCATTTATGAGCCCACTTGAAAAATGGCATCATACTTCTAATATTCCCTCTTTTGGCATGATTCTTCACAACAAATGCTATAAATTTGACCCTCCCCCTTCACCCATGGTTAATTTAGTTAATATATGGTAAAACCATCCCTTTTTTTAGGTTTAGAAGCATTTTGAAGGAGATCATCATCTTGGAGGAAAATATCTCAAGTAATGAAACTTGCCAAAATCTTCAACTCTTCTTCTTCAACAAGCCATTATCAAGCCATCTTCAACAAGCATCAAGGTATATTGTTTATTTTAGTCATTTCAATTCTTTAGTTTTCTTGGCTTGCATACCCTTCACCTCTTACCTTCTTCCTTGTTATCCCTTTTACCCCTTTTTCATCCTTACCTCTTTCCCCCTTTTTATCCCATTTTCTTCTTTGTTCTATTTACCTTCTTTTTACCCCATTTTCATCTTTGTTCTATTTACCTTCTTTTTACCCCATTTTCCTCTTTGTTCCATTTACCTCCTTTTACCCCTTTGTCATATTTACCTATTCACCCCATTTACCCATTCATATCCTTGTATATTTACAACCTTAACCATCTACTAAACCCAACAAAACCATATTATCTTAAATACTTATCACTTTGCCAAACCAAAACCACAACCTTAAGATAATTAATTTTTAACATTCGTATTAATCACCCTAGTTGCTTTGTTTTAATTATCTTAGTAAAGCATTTAATTTTCTTAATCAAATTTAGTCATTTGATATTTTAGTTTTAGTTATTTGATATTTTATACAAGTTCATTTCATTTTTATTTATCAACTTAAATGTTTAAATTAGGTGGATTGATAGCCTCCAAAGAAGCTTTTGCTTCTAGGATCTAGCTCACGCTAGGCAATACACCCATCTACTTGTCTAATAAACAAGTTGTCTTAGTGATTTATTATTTGTATGTCATACTCCCAAGTCAAAGAGGATCTCTCCAAAATCACTTGGATTCTATATGTGCACATTGTAACAAGTTTTTCTACACACGCTTCTTCAATAGTTTCTTTTCAAAAAAAGCATAAAAATTAGATAGAAACATTTTGGCATCCCTGGTGGGACCCTAGAGTTTTCTTGGTTTCATATATGTTTTAGGACATTTAGTTGCATTATTAAAATTTAATTTATATGTAATTACATTTTTTAAAATTAATCATTCATTTATTTCAAAATGTTAGTTTTAGTTTCTTTTGTTTTAGAAAATTGAAAAAAATAAAAAGGTAAAATAAATCATTTTTTTTATTATATTTATAAAATAACAAAAGATAATTCATCATAGTATTAGTATTGAATTTTCATGTTGAATTTAGGTGAATTTTCTTTGTTCTTGTTTTCATAAAAAGAAAAAAAAATCCTTTCGAATTAAAATTAACTTGCATACATAGTTTACCTATTTGTTTAATTAGCTCATCTAGTTTAATTTAAGTAAAGCAAATTAACCATAGTGCATAAATGTTACACAAACCAAACCACTTACACTAAAAAAATATATAAAACACACTTGAGATAAGGCTCGACTAGGATTTCATCCCTTAGTGGATCACCTTACCCTTTCCCAATTATCTTTCTTGGATTTATTCACCAAGGGGATAACCAACTCAGTTCTCTAGCCGAATATAAGCTTTGGTAATTGGTATATCAGCTAAGCACGCACAATGAATTCAAGATTTTGATGTGAGGGGAGCATTTCTCAATTATCAAGCCATGTAATTGATCCAATATAGACTTCTTTTGGGCACCTAAACGCAACTCAAAACCAAACATAGATTACCTTGTTTAGGACCTGTTCTACAAACCAAATTTCCTCCATACCTTTTAAGGAATAAGACAAAAGAGAGATAATTAAATTTTTAAGTTTTAATGTACCCCTAGTGATTTCATTGTTTTCCTTGAATCTTTTTTTATTTCTCTTTATTTTAGGTGTGAGAACATATCATTCCTTTCTTATCTTCTCATATGGTTCTCACTCACAAATAATGAAGAGACCTTAAGGAACAAGACTCACCACCAACTCAACCAATATCTTCCACCTCTCCATCCATGGAACATGTTTACAAACCCATAGACTCCCCTCACTCTCCTAAAAGTCTGATTTGGATAATACCAGGAGATGTAGATTTTGTTGCTTTCCTAAACAATAATCACGTAGCCTTACAACATTACCTTAGAACTACATCTCTCCAATCTTAGTTTCAACCCCACCTATAGATCTACCTTATGGCATGCCTCTCCACCTCATTGGGGGTACCCCCACTACCATAGGTACTACTCAATATTTATTTATCCAATCCCTATTATTAACCAACAACCCCCTTGAGGCTACCACCCAAAATCAACCAACCCAAAATATTATTGCCCTTATACCGCCTACCAATCACTCCTTCACAATAGGAGTGCCTACCTATAAAACTACCCATCTCCCTCTAATTACCTCCAACACATCAAACACT
Source organism: Torreya grandis (assembly GCA_037957365.1). Taxonomy (NCBI): domain Eukaryota; kingdom Viridiplantae; phylum Streptophyta; class Pinopsida; order Cupressales; family Taxaceae; genus Torreya; species Torreya grandis. The sequence continues at coordinate 4,280,596 of JARHVA010000836.1, read as the reverse complement.
ACTCTTATTTAAAGCCTTGTGGTTTCCATACCCTCCATGTTACCACAGATTAGTATAAAGGTCACTACCCTTCCATCAGCCACTAACGCAACTACCACTCCTACTCAACAAGCAACCTTTAGTTATCTCCATAATCCATAAAGGCATATTCCCAATACCAAACCCTAACCAACCATTGACATCCACATACCAATATATCCCTTCTACCCAAACATTGGCATCCACATACTAATATGTGGTAACCCCTCAACCTTTCACCCACTATCAACATATTTCTCAACCACTACCACAATATGCATCCTACAACCTTCCAGGTGCTCAACCCTAAAAAAAATTCATGAAGATGATCATAGACAAGATGACTACATTTGATTCATCCATCTCTGAATCCCATAATCTCTTGTCCTATGGTCAAATTTATAATGAACCTATTCACCTTTCGATCCCTATCAGCTCTTATTCGGCCGAGTGGGAACTTCCAAAATTTACCAAGTTTAATAGTAATAAATACTATTAAAAACATTTAGGAGTATTTAGGCATTCATGCTACTTGATTTCCCATGATGACACTTTTCTCCTCCATACCTTTTCTATGCCATTATCCAGACTAGCATTGGATTGGTTTAGTGCCATACCTAAACATTTCATCTTCTCCTTCAACAAACTAGCCCAAAACTTCTTGGATCACTTTTTAATCAATATATTTAAGAAATTTTCCATCATTGACCTCTACTCCATCTATTAATTCAAGGATGATTCCATTTTCAACTTTGTGGCTCGTTGGAGAAACCTAATTAGCCAAATTTTCTTTTCCTTACCTCAACTCGAACTTATAGAGATATTTGCTTGGGCATGTGCCAAGCATATTTCATCCACACTACATGTCCAAAGATTTTGGAAATTTGATGAAGCTTTTATCATGGCTCACAAACTAGTGAGTAGAGCCATTGATGAAGGAAAGTTAAAGTTGAAGAACAAGAACTTAACTTACAATCCCAATGAGCCCTCTTCTTCCAAAGTAAACCACCAAACCAATCCCAACACCAAAAATAAAGAAACCACCAATTCTATTGTCCTCAAAGCCACACCTCCTCTATCTACCAACCAACAACACATGAGGAACCAAAACCTCTAACTCCTCTAATTATTCAAACCAAAACCCAAAGAACCATACTTGGAGTAACTAGAAGAAATTAACTCAACTTGGGGAACCCTATACTTATATTTTGGAAAAGTTATTAAAATTTAATATAATCCAACTCCCACTAATTAAACCACCCCAATATTTTTATGTTTCTCACCTTGTGCTACGTTGGTATAATGAAGATGACCATTGTGCCTTTCACTGAGTCATTGGATATGATATCAATAGGTAAAATAACTTCAAATACCTTGTCCAATCCCTCATTGACAAGAGGGAGCTTAGATTGGACAACCCCAATGCACCACCCAATCAAGCCCTTGACATATTTAGGAAACCTTTTCCAAACCATGCTCCCACAAAAAATGGGAGTAACAATGTCGAATGCTCTCCTGATACCCATATCGTTAACATGATTCTTGACACACTCGTTGATAAAGAACACGTTCACTAATCTACCAATCCCCTTCCACTTATTGAAATAATAGAGTTACCTTATACCCTTTTAGATAGCCAAATAGATTAAATAACCATATCCACACCTTTGACAAAGGTCACCACACCTATCTCCCCTATTATAGAACCATCCATTCCACCTTTCGAATATATCTCACAAGAAAAGATAACTTCACCCACTAAACCTCTAATTTCAAAACCTTCCATCAAAAGCCAAGATAAAGGTAAGGGAACCAAATCGAAACCTCTAACCACTTCTCTAGCAAACCAACCCATCCATTTTAAACCAACTAAAACCTCCACCCAACCAACCAAAACCTCCTTCAAATTAACTGACCCCTCAAAAACCCATCAAGATAATTAAAGTAACCAAACCCCATCCAAAACCAACAACCAAAGAGATAAAACTACCCAAAGGCCCAAAGCCTTGAATTTTACCTCCCTCAACCTTGCCCTCCATTTTGGGTCCTTGTCCCTCTACCTTGAGCATGAAGCCCATTATTTTTACCAAAATCCTACCACCTCTATTGGTTACACCTTCACACTTGCTTCCTAATGCACCTATTTTTACTACACCAATAGTATTTAAGTTACCTACCTTTCCATCCTCTACCTATATCTCATCAACCATCTTACCTAAATCAAAACCATCAACCAAGCGTATCACTTTACCTAAGACACCTATCACCAAACCTACTTCCAAACAACTTCATACCTCAATACCCAAAATAAAAACCACTAAACCTTCATTACCCTTAACTGAGTCATACCTAACCATTCTCCAATAGTTATTTCAAACCTCTTCCTTGAGCTTACCACCCATCAAAGCCTTTGACCCTTCACATCCCAAACCATCATGGTTTAATAACAATTTGATTTGTTTATACCATAGGACACATGACCATGATACAAAGAATTTCAAAGCTCTCCAAACTCTCATCCACTGCCTTTATGAGGATGACAATCTATTAATAGACAAACCTCTATGTCACCCATACCAACCCAAAAAATAGCCATATCTACCCAACACTTACCTAAGAATGAATATGAGTCTAACCACTCGATTACCTCACCCTCTTCATCTATCCATACTATCAACATGGTCACTAGATCATAGCAAAAGAATAAATGGAGGGCTAAGGTGTCCATTCCTTAGACTTAACCCTCTTCAAACTCCCAAGAAAACTACACCTAACCATTTCCATCTTCAATAAAATCCAAGGTGTCTATCTTATGTGCCCCTAATCTAAACCTTCATACCCTAACCCATATGCAATATTTATCTAAAAAGTTATCCTTAAGTAGCTTCACCAGACATCAATAAAAAAGAGCTTGTATGAGTTAATTTCTACTTTTCCCCATCACTACCAAGCACTCATAGAGGCCTTATAATCCATTGAGGTCTAACCAAATGTCCATCAACCTCTAACTACATTTTTTGGTGCCCTCCAAAATTCTAGCCTTTTCACCTTTAATAATTCAAAAATACCTTTTGTCCACCCCAAAGACCTAGATCCCCCACTCTTTATTACCACATACATTAACCAAACCCATGTCAAAAGGGTGATTATTGATGGGGGATTTAGCATTAACATCATATCCTCTTATGCTTACGGCCAACTTGGCTTACCAAACAATAGCATGTTAGAATCCATAGCGGTCCTCTGATCCTTTAATGACGCTATGGCCACTACCTTGGGAACCATCATCCTTCATATCCATATGGGACCCTACACACTCCCTAAACTCTTATATGTGGTGTAAGGATAATTCCAATACATCTTATTAAGATGACCTTAGATTTATTCCTTGGAATGTGTTCCCTCTACCCTCCATTGATGCATTATATTTGAACATGAGGGCCAGGTCATCGATATCCAATTAGACCCAAATCCTTTCTCAACATGCAACATGACCTATCACCCCAATGATGTCCTTATGTACCCATCTGATGTACCTTCAGTAGTTATAGCCCAACTGCCAACCATCAATGAAACATCAACTAGCTTATCCATCCCTTCTTCATATATCCCCATAGAGGAGCCCTTGGGATCTATGTTCTAACTATTCTCATTAGGGGAGTATCACCTTCTAGCATTAGATTATCTCCCCACTCCTCAAGAATATGGGAACCTCAAACATGACCCTTCTTATAACCCTAAAATTGGAACCATCATCCCTTTTAGTCATCCCAACCATCAAATAAAATTCATCTATAGGGGACATGATTGGCCACTTCTTGCTCCCACCACTACCTCTTCCATCTGACCATTCACCTCTAACTTTTCTTACCTTAACAAACCTACATTTGCTCAATTATACCTTCATAGGTGTGCTTAGAAGGGATTTGGTCTGGGCTGATATGAATAATGACCTCATGTGTTACCTTTGATCAAAACCCAAAAACCTCATGAGTTATTTGGCCTTGGGTTTATACTACTTGAAGAACCCAGAAATTCACCCAAACTTATTGACACCATCAAGGAAGACATCCCTTCCTCACTAATCCAACCTCCTTCAAAGTCTAAGGATTTTGATATTATTCCTACTAACTTTTTTTGTGATCAAAATCATTAGTTTAGGCCCCTAACCTATCAAAAGGATGTCCAAATTCAAAACCTTCCTCTCATCCATCCTAAAAATATAGAGAAAGATTATCCTACCATTAATACCATCCAACATCAAGACGATGATTCTATTCTCACCTACCTTTTTTCCTTAGTTTCTTCAATCTCTAAATCTATTCCTCCTAAATCCTTGACCATGTTGAATGAATCCACCATGGATATCAATTTAGACACTATGAAAAATCCCTATGTTGTCAAATTGTGCCAATCATTAAATACCCAAGAACTTTGAGACTTCTCCTCTTTCCTCCAAGACTGCAACATAGCATTCACTTGGTCTTAGAAGGATATGCTTGAGATTGACCCCATCATTTCTACCCATAACATAGTCACTCATCATGATGCCAAGCTTGTTAAATAGAAACTTTGACATATGCATCCTTGCATAGCCCTTCTCATCAAAGAAGAGCTTTAGTGTCTCCTATCTATAAACTTCATTCAACTCATTGAATACCCCTAATGGGTCTCAAATATCATACTTGTCACCTAAACCACTAGGGGTCTATGCATTTGTCTGGACTTTCATGACCTTAACCTCACCTTCCCCAAGGATGACTTTCCTCTACCTATTATTGACCAGCTTATTAATCTTACAATTGATCACGGGATGTTATCTCTCATGGATCAGTTTTTGGGTTACAATCAAATCTTGATTGCTCTTGAAGATTAGCATAAAATTGCCTTTACCACTCCTTGGAGAACTTTTTACGACAAATTCATGCCTTTTAGGTTAAGTAATGCTGGTGCAACTTACCAACGAGTCATGACCTTATCCACACCATTGTAGAGGACTATGTCAATGATCTCTTAGGAAAAACAAATCTTACCAAGATCATCTAAAAGTTTTTGACATTATCTTCAAATGCCTAATCCATTTCCATGCTAGACTCAACCCCAATAAATGTATTTTTAGGGTCCTTTCAGGGAAGCTTCTTGGCTTTATCATCTCCCTTCAAGGAATCAAAGTAAACCCTACCAAGGTCAAGGTAATCTTAGATATACCTCATCCTACCAACCTTAAGAAACTTCATAGCATGCAGGGAAAGCCTCAATCCATTTACCATTTCATTTCTATCTTTTAGATTGGTTCCAACCTTGCCATCACCTTTTGAAGAAGTATGTCTTTTTCAAATGGAATGGTGATTGTCAAAAATCCTTTGAATCACTCAAATAGTACCTTTTGTCATCACCTATCCTCATCCCTCCTAAGGATGACCACCCCTTTCACCTATATACCTCTACCACTAACCATTCCCTAGGGGTCATGTTGGCTCATTGAGATGAATAACATAGAGATAAAGTTGTATACTACTTTAGCCACATGCTTGTAAAATATGAGACTTTATATACCTATACTAAGAAACTCTACTTAACCTTGACTTTTGTGGCCACTAGACTCTACCACTACTTTCTTAACCATAAAACCTATATCATAACTAACATTGACCCACTCAAGTACATGTATTCCAAGCCATAGCAAAACCAGCATATGGCCAAGTGGCTTATGCTCTTAGTAGAATCTAATCTTGAGTTCCTTCATCAAAATTCAATTAAAGGGCAAGTCATTACTGACTAATTAGCTGAAGCACCTTTGATAGATCACCAACCACTTCCTCTTGAATTCCCAGATGAATCCATCACTTCTCTCTCTCTCAAGAGGGCATAACCTACCAAATGACTATGTTCTTAGATGGTTTGAAGTGCCAACAAGGTGGGGGTGTTGGATTTATTCTCATTCCTCTCAATGGTGAACCCCTTCCTCTTTCCTTCAAACTTGACTTCGAATGCACCAATAATATGTCTAACTATGAAGCCCTAGTCATAGGTCTCCAAACATCTCTAACCTTGAGAATTAATACCATCAATGTATTTGGTAAGTCTCAACTCATGGTCAACCAAGTAAATGGATCTTATCAATGTAAGAATGATGTCTTATATAAATAGAAACTTTTAGTTGATAAAATCTTAGCATCATTTGAATGTTACCTGGTCTAATTTGTTCTTTGATCTACCAATAAATTTGCAAATATAATGGCTTGCCTTGCTTCTTAGATCCCTTCTCACCCTTATAATTTAAAAATATTTGTCACCATTCATCATTTTACTACACCATCTTATAACCAATCTGACACCCTAATTTTTTAATGTGGAAAAATCCTTATCTGACATTTGGTACAACCAAATTTTTAACTACCTTAGCCTAGGCATCATTCCTCCCAACCTCTCTAGGAACACCTAAAGAAACCTTGTTCAGAGTGCCTCTTTTTTTAACCATATTAGGAGGAATCCTTTAAAAACATGGTTTCAAGAGCCTCCTTCTTCGTTGCCTACGTAGCCATGAAGTTTCCCATGATATCAAAGAAATGCATGAAAAATTTTGTGGGGGAAATTTTACTTTCCTAGCTATTACTAAATGCATCCTCCACCTTGGATACTATTGGCCAAACCTCAACCAAGACTATTTTGGTTATGTAAAAAAGTGTGTTAAATGTCAACAACATGCTAATTTACATCACATGTTAGCTAATAACTTCTAAGTATTTAAGGACTTTTGACATTTCTCATAATGGGGGCTCAATCTCATTGGAGAAATCAACCCACATTCTTTACAATGGCATAGCTCTATCATCACAGCCACCAAATATTTCACCAAGTGGGTGGAATTTATCCCTCTCATCTTAACCAAAGTGGAGAATATTGTTGAATTTATCAACCATCATATCATATCTCGCTTCAGTGTTCCTCATAAAATTATCACTGACAATGGCAAATCTTTCAAAAATAAGCAATTTCAAGGTTTGTGTGGCATGTTTTGTATTGACCTTAGTTTTTCATCACCTTACCATCTACAATCAAATGGACAGGCAGAAGCCTCTAATAAATTTCTTAACAAAATACTAACCAAAGTAGTTAGTGCTTCAAGTCAGGATTGGCATTTGCACATCCCATTCTCTTTATGGGCATATCACACTAGAATTTGAACCTCTACAAGTGATACCCCTTTCTCTCTTGTCTTTAGAGTAGAGGTAGTCTTACCTCTCGAAGTCTAACTCCTATCCCTTCTCATATCTTTACAAGAGATCATCTCTAAGGATGAATATCATCAACACCATCTAGATCATCTTGAGTTACTATATGAGCATCATCTAGCCACCCTTAACCATCTTCATGTCTATCAATAATGAATCAAACATGCTTATAACACCTCAAAGTACGAGACTCCAATATCAGAGACCTCATCCTAAAGGAGAACCAACATGTGACCAACATGGAGAAAAGTAAACAAGGTAATTTTGTTGTCAATTGGCTTGGACCCTACATCATAACCCATAAGTATAGATCAAGAGCTTATCATTTATCCTCCCTCGAAGGCAAACTAGAGCCTAAGCCTCTCAATGCTTTACACTTACATCCGTTCTTCTGTTAAAGAAATAACAAGCTCACTATTTGTCTAACTTAAGCTCATCCCTTGATTAACAAGATTTTCACCTTCACCTATCTTCCTCCTCTCCTTTTGAGGATAATTGATTACAACATAGAACCATGTGATTAATGATCATAATCATAACCTAATCTTAAATATGGGTACCATGACTTTGCCCATAGCACAGTTCTCATGGATATTTTTCATCTTTAACAAGATGGAATCCCATGGTCATTATCTCTCAAACCACCTCCTTTCACCTATCATTTAACCCTCTTGTGTTAAAAATTTTCCCTCATAAAGGTAAAACTCTAAACCTAATTAGACTTGTCTATGTCTAAAAACATCACATCCAAAAAAAATTTGGATACCAAAATGTTACTTGGGTCAATATCTTAAGTATTATAGACTGCTCCCTTAAAGGACAGTTGCTCAAAATTAAAATTAAAATTGCTAAATATATGGTAGATTGCTCCCTTGAAGGATAGCTATCAAGAGCATTAAACAAAGACACTAAACTTAGACCACTCCCTTAAAGGATGGCTAAGTTAACTTTATCAAAAATAGAGAAATTTATTAGATTTTTTCCACATCAATCAGCTTCCCATATATATCAATAAATAAAAAGACCCACTATCACAATAAAATCAAATTATAAATAATCTTGAAATCCATAATTGACTCTCAAATAACATAATAATATGGAATCCACAATCGGCTTTCACACTTAGACTTCCCACATTAATCAATCTAAATCTAGCATATGACATAGACTTGTATAATATCATTCTTAGGTCACCTATAGAAGGGGAAAACTTACCCACATAAGGTTACCATACATATCACCTTTTATCCTTTTCACCACCTATAGCCCATCTTCCATTTATACCATATGTAAATCAAGGGATTTTAAGCTTATTTGGCACACTATGATCAAGAAACTTGTTTTACCAACCAATGCACGCTAACATGAAGCATTCAAAAGGCTTATGTTCCTTAAGTCAATCCAACCTTGGGTTTTGTTTTACTTTGTCCTTGTCAACAAATAGGTATTACACTTCATTTCTTATGCTCTCCTCATTGAGTCATGTATTTTTCATATCTTTTTCCATGTCTAATATGGTCATCTAACTTACTTATGTGCCACCACTATCATCCATCCAAACCATAAACAAAATAAAGATAGCATTAGTGATCAATCAACCCACCTTTTGGAGATACCTTTCTCCACAAACCCAACTTACCTTCGACATACACTTTCTTTGCAAACCTTCAACAAAACTAGACCATGTGGTCCATCAATTTAGGGTCATCCATTTTAGCACCACTCTCCAACCCTAGTTGAACTACATTAGCCTGATGTCCATGGAATATGTAGGCACTGCTTGACTTTTAAGGGTAGTTTGACCACTAATAACTAATTACCCTCCCCTTTTTTCTTCTCATTAATTTATATTGATAATAGTGCCCTCTTGCTCCTATAATCCTTATATTTTAACATCATCTAATACTTCCTCTCTATTTTTTCCTAACTATTGGGAAAACTACATTGCCTTAAAGTCTTTTTGAACTATGTAGGTAGTGCTCATTTACTAAGGTTAGCTCAGTCACATCCTTTATTTTGTTTTCTCTTCTCACCTAAAATATCTTACTCCACTTCTCTACATATCTCCTCACCACCTCCCTCCCTTCACCTTGTCAATCTCTTTTAACCACTTTTATAGCTTGTCAATCTCTCTTAACACAATAATTGATAACCTTCCTCATTGGCCCCTCTCATCCCCCATAAAGCCACTACCTACTCTACTTCACTAACCTTCCCATCACCTTTCCTTACACATGCTTCGTAGCTCGCTCCCCCACCCACTTTTAATGTTTTTTGTCCCTCTTTCTACTTATTACCAACCTTGAACTTTATCGCCTTTATCTTCTTTCACAATACTCATCATCTCCCCTCACCCTTGGCTATCTGTTATACCCTCTTTATCACTCTTTTTTTCCTAACCAATTCAACATCATACTGGCTCCCTGCACATTGATGGATGCTTTTACCCCATTCTCTTCTTTTCTACCACCTTCTTATGACTCTCCCACTACTTATAAACCACCTTCATTTCAATTCTTAGTTGTTGTTCTCCTCTTTCCCATATTTTCAATCTAGCATGCTTTCTATTTCTTTTATTTCTTCTAGCATCTCATTTTTTTCTTACATGTGCCACCACTCTCTGTTGATTTGCCACTCTTCCCACCTCTTCTATTTTTTTCCTCCACAACTAGCTTATAACTAGGTCTTTATCCTTTGAGAAGCCTTTCATAATTTCCTTTATATTCTTATCAATTCTATCCTTTTGCACTTTACATTCCCCTTTTCCTCTTTACATCTTGGTACTCACTTATCTTTTGCATTTATGTGAGTATTTGTGCTTTATATCCCTATTTCAATTCTTCCTTTTCTTTTTCATCATACCTGATCTTCATCCCTTATTTTCATCTCATGCCCTTTCATTGCATTCCTCTATTTCTTCACCACTTTTTAGCTTGTAAATCTCTTCTAAAAAGCTGATTAACACATACCTTATCTCTTTAGTTTCTTATCCACCCATATTTCACTTCCCCTAATTTTTATTAACCCCTTTCCCATTTTCCATCCCATTCTCATATCCAACATTTCCCTCTAATTTGCTTCATTGTTCCTCCCCTTGCCTATCATCATCCATGCTTAATTTGTTACGTCTTCAACTACTTTTTCATTCTCTTGTCAGCCTTTTTGTGTCCTCATTTCACTCCTTTTCCCTCTTGTTTCCTTTTCTTTCGTATATTTCCTTATTTTTCATTTTCATTACCAAACTATTTTATCCTTGGCCTTTTTTAGAATTTTTTTCAAACCTCTCATGGCCTCCCATATTTATCATCCTCCCCTTACTCTTCACAATTATTACACTTCTTTCCCCATCCTTTTCAATTCTCCAATCTATCATTCTTTAGTGCATTCCTCAAACCCCCATCTTCCACCTTTTATTTTTCTTCTCTTTTTTCCATTTCATTTCATCTTTTTCATCTCCCTTGATGACATTCCCTATTCTTCTTGACCTTATTTTTTCCTCCTCCATATCCATGTTTGGCTCCTTCCATCCTTCTCCACCTTATTTTCACTTGTGACCTCATTATTTTCTTTACCTATCTCTTCATCCATCTCTTGATCCACCTTCACCTTATCCCTTGTTGGATCCCCTTTATTTTCTCCCATTGGAACTCTAACTTCTCACTCACTAGAGTGTAGTCACCATTCATATTGCTTATACATGTATGTTTCCTCATATCCTTGGGTCTATTTCTTTAATGCATGAAACCTTGCTAGGTTCACTACTTTAGTACATCCACTTCTTCCTTCAATATCTCTATCTATTAAGCATGAGTCATCCTTTTGTCCCTCTTTAGCTATTCCCTTTGCCCTATCCATCACCTCTTAAAACTTTAAACCCTCTACACATTTTGTGTGTACTTAATAGAGTGTGATCAACACACATTTTTTTATCCTTCAAATCATGCTCATGTGATGCATTCATAGGGCTTATGTTCATTAAGCAAGCCCAATTTAGGTCTATTTTTAGTCCTTGTCATAGAAGGAATATCCTGTCCTCTTCTCATCCTAGTGTGCTTGATTGATTATTTCATTACGACATTTGTCTATTGATTATATTCTTCACTTTATTATTAGTGTTTTTCATTGCCTTACCATGTCTACTTTACCTTAAGCAAGATTACAACAACCATAACAATCATAACCATAACCATAACATTCATAAGTATCCACATAACCCTAATCATGATAATATTTAAACAATAATATCCAACACATTTTGTACATATTTATAGAAAACTATGCAATATTTTATTTAGGGTGCGAGGAGTCACACAACACATACAAAGTTATCAGACTAACCACACCTCACCTAAAGCCTCTACATACATTATTTTCCTACCTAAGCATTAGTATGATTATCTGGTGACTCTAGATTTATGTTTAACCATCCTTATACTTGATTACTCCCTAAACTAACATTTGTAACATTCCTTATCTTAGTAACTGATAAAGGGTGTGTTTTATTCTCCTCTTTTACATTCATCCCCATTGGGAAAGAATCATATTCTACTTTGGGTCTTCCACCTTGCTCACCCATCATAACCATTGCATCCCTCTACTCAAGTTGTTCTACTCACATGGGTACCACTGGTTTTTATCTCAATACACATTCCCTTGGATAATGAGGGTTCCCTCCATGGACAGATGTAAGGTCATGTTCTCTACCCCTACACCTTGCACAATGAAAGTCTCACCTTATTCATTGCTAAAGAGGTAAGATTTCATGCTTGAGTTCAAGTTGTGGGTGCCTTTCCTCTAATTATTGGTTGAACAATACTTCCATTATTTCCATTACATGTTATAGTATTTGATAGATACACACATTCATCATGTAGATTATTTTGGGTCATGGGGGTTGCTAATTATCTCTACCATTGCTCCCATTGTTCAACATCTTCAACCTCTAGTAATTCTCTACACCCTACACAACCTGTAAAACCAAATGACTTCATGATAGGTATTTTCTCTTAGCATGATTATCTATTCCACTTATGGGGAGGGTCTTATGATGTCATTAATTCCCTTTAATAGTATTCTCATTTAAAATAGTCATGTTTACTCACCTTTTCATGTGGATATGTAGCCCTCGATCTAACTGGTCATCTTTATATAGTCATTATGCACTATTATGATGTCTTTTTTTCACCCTTATCATCTAATCTATATTTGATGTCTTTATTTATTTTGCCATATAGCAATCCTTGTGGGCCTAGTGGTCATTTATATTACCTTAACTAGGTTGATGTAAATTGGCTTCCAACCTTGAGTCACTGTAATGGTCACACCTCTGAAACTATCATTATTGCTAATGGTGGTAGTTCCCAAATTTTTATTGCTATAGAAGCTCCCTCATCTTATCCAAATGTATAACTAATATCCTGGACCATGTAGCTCCCTACTAATAGAGACTCTTCTAAGTAGAACACAAAGTCCTTGGTTCCAAGGAACTAGGATAGAGGATATAGGCATGGTTATCATTTGTCTAGCCTACCCATGTAGATATTGGGTCAGGCAACGTCCATCCTCTATCGCTCACCACACTACCAAATTTCTAACTCAAAGAATCTACTTATCTATCAAAGAAATTATTTGTAGGTCATCACTTCACTACTACCCTTAAAACTTCACTTGTAGTAGTGATGAACCTTTGCCAAAAAGACTATGCATATCTTGATAGACACCCACCTCCTAAAACTTAGCTCATAGTGATAAATGCCAGCACTGTGTTTATACCCTCACATAATTTTATAAGGTGTAACCTCCTCAAAAAATCACATATTCTTTAGCTTAGCTCCATCATAGGGCATTTGTGATTCTTAGCCTTTTGTTACCCACTTATTTATCCTACCCTACCCATCCTTGTCTTCTCCTCCTAATACATGCAGGATTATTATGGTGACTATTCACCAATCTACACCATGACACCTCATTGTTACCAAACTATCAACCCAAACCTAACCATGTGGTATATCACATTAGGGTAACCCATTTGAGCTCTATTAAGAATTCCATTTAGTCTAAAATTTTGTTGGATATCACATCCACAAAACTATGTAGGTAGCATATACTTGCCTAGTGCATATGGAGTCATCTTGGCCACCCGCTACCTACACCCTTGACAACCACTCTATTTGACAAACTGACCATTCAACCATGTACACCTTAACATTAGTTGTTTAGATCCAAACTATTATATATCTTTGAGATGACCTTGCCTAGACCATTTTGACCACACCAACCAACCTTTCCATGTTGCATTTTTGCATGACCTAACTATTTAGGCTGTTTCATAAGAACACTTCCTACCTAAGATACATGTAACCAATGCCAACCCTATCTAGATTTTTTGATAAGCATGACCCGATCAGCTATGACTAATGTTGTAGACCGGTTACCCTTGACATATGTCCCTCTAGACCCAAACTTAAATTAACTAATATTGGAAACTTTAGTTCATGTGTGATCTTGGCTACTGCACTTAGTCACATTTTTTGCATATTTTTGCATCTTGAATACCTAACTACCATATTTCACCACCTAGTGCCTCCCCACCAACCACTTATCAAACTTGCACTTGATTCTAATTTACCTCATCAACTCCTAGTTTGAGGGGGAACACCTCTTCTCATACTTGGGGCATCCTGACCTTTGACCAAGTGATTCATTTTTATTTTGCAACTTGTTAATTCAAATCCACATAACAAAATAGGGAAAAATATAGACACTATAAAATTGCACACTTATAGTTTTCAATGACTGACTACCTTGAGACCCCATAAAGGCCCCATAAAACCTTATTAACCCTTAACCAACCCCTCTTAACTTAAAAAAATCATTAATCTCCTATTCACATATTACTATTCAAAAGTATTATTTGAAAGCACTATTCACAAGTACTATTCACTATGGGACCCACTATCACTATTCATAATGAAATGGAAAGTGATAGGGCATGTGGCATGGTAATTCACATGGGAAGTGACATGGAAGTGGCATGGCAAGTGACATGGCTTGAAAGTCAGGTGGCTTGAGGTGGGACATCATACCCCACCTGGAACCCACCTCCATTGTACCTAATGACATCATGTAGCACTAAAGGGCCCCTTCTTGGAAGTATGGCACAATTTTCCCCATGGGATCATCATTAAACATGTTATTATGTCCTCATACATGTATAATGGTGCCAAAATTCATGGGACACTTAGCTAAAAGATGAAAGTGAGTGGTGGAAGGTATTTTGGACCCATATGAGCCCATGCGCATGATTCCCTCTCCATTTTGGACTCTTTAACAAGTTGGGAGACAAACAAATGAAGTGGGATACCTATTGGCTAAGTGTAAATCTCACCCCCTTGTCTTTCATTACCACTCATGCAGCCACATGGAAAATGGTGACAAAATTCATGGGGCACTTAGCCAAAAGACAAAATAGCTTGGTGAAAAGTCCTTTGGCCTCATTTGAGCCCATGTGCATGATTCCAACTCCAAATTGGACTCATGTGTAAGGTGGGAGATAAACCACCAAGTGGTGAATCCCACCACCCTTATCACCTTTGTCATTTATGAGCCCACTTGAAAAATAGTGCCATACTTCTACTATTCCCTCTTTTGGCATGATTCTTCACAATAAATGCTATAAATATGACCCTCCCCTTCACCCATGGTTAAGTTGGTTAATATTTTGTAGAAGCATCCCTTTTTATAGGTTTAGGATCATTTTTAAGGAGGTCATCATTTTGGAGGAAAAGAGCTCAAGCAACGAAACTCTACCAAAATCTTCAACAAGCCATCACCAAGCCATCTTCAACAAGCATCAAGGTATATTATTTATTTTAGTCATTTCAATTATTGAGTTTTCTTGGCATCCATACCCTTCACCTCTTAACCTCTTATTTTTTATCCCTTTTACACCTTTTTCATCCTTACCTCTTTGCCTTTTTTTACCCCATTTTCCTCTTTGTTCCATTTACCTTCTTTTTACCCCATTTTCCTCTTTGTTCCATTTACTCCCTTTTACCCCTTTGTCATCTTTACCTCTATAACCCATTTACCCATTCATCTCCTTGTATATTTACAACTTTAACCATCTACCAAACCCAACTAAACCATATTATCTTAAATACTTATCACTTTGTCAAACCAAAACCACAACCTTAAGATAATTAATTTTTAGCATTAATATTAATCACACTAGTTGCTTTATTTTAATTATCTTAGTAAAGAATTTAATTTTATTAATCAAATTTAGTCATTTGATATTTTATTTTTAGTTAGTTTTTATTTTATTCAAGTTTATTTTATTTTTATTTATCAACTTAAATGTTTAAAGTAGGTGGATTGATAGCCTCCTAGGAAGCTTTCACTTTTAGGATCTAGCTCATGCTAGGCAATCCACCCATCTACTCGTCTAATAAACAAGTTGTCTTAGTGTTTTATTATTTAAAATTCATCCTCCCAAGACAAAGAAGATCTCTTCATAATCACTTGGATTCTATGTGCATATATTGTAATAGGTTTTTTTACACACCCTTCTTCACTAGTTTCTTTTCAAAAAAGCAAAAAAATAGATAGAAACATGAATATTGGGTACTTGCATGAGAAAGTAGGTAGCACTAAAATATTTTTTTATTGTCCTTTTTTTAATCTACTATCCTACCACACCCCAATGGACCTTGTCTCCATTATGAAGATAGTTGTGGAGTTTTAACTTTGATTAGATAAAGGAGATGTGTTTAGAATCATGTCTTTTAGTGTGATTTAACTTTTGAAAATGTTAGATGTTGCCTTTTAGATCATTTCCTTTTTTTAAATGATTTGGATTTTGAATTTTTATTGATTTTAAGATTCCTCCTCCATATGGACTTGGAATGACCAATCATGATATATAGAGTGATACACATGAATGAGCTTTAAGCTTTGGATAAAAGAAGCTAAGTATCCAAAGACATGACTAACTATAACACTTAGGCTTAATTATGAACCAACATGTTATCTCAATTCTTAACCATGTATATTATGCTTAGTTTTTGAAAGGGGAAAAAGGGGAATAAGGGGAGATCCGATTTGAATTGGTAAAAGGAGATTATAATGAGATGAATTGTTTGCTAATTGGTCACGTTAAATGAAGCATAACTAAAGGGAGCAAGGTTTGAATAACCAAGTCATAATAATAAATATTTGTGTTTATAAATATAAGAGGGAAAATGATCATGAAAAAGAATAAGGTAACCATAGAAAAATAACTCAATAAAAATAAGTATATAATTATGAAAATGAATCCATAAGAGAATGACAGCATAAGTAATATATAGTGCAAAACAAGAGTCACCATGTAAGATAGATAAGAATTTGACACAATGTCAAATGATATAAAATAGATAAATGTAAATTTGGAGCACATATCCAATCCAAATGAAGAAATAAATGTAGTAACACCATGATTATACTCATAAGTACTAATATAATTGTCCATACACATTATCCATAACATCTAATAAGTCTTTATGAAGCTAAATTTGTAGAGAAACCAAAGTCTCATCAATCTTCAAAGAAATTTGAGAAAATACTTCACATTGAATCTCTTTGATAGAAAATGTAGGAACATCAGAGAGATCATGTTGATTATGGATATCATGCAATGTATGTTTAGGAGAAGGAATGGGATTAGATGCTATGAGATATGCAGGGTTTATCGATGGAGAAGGGACCATAGGTGGTGGAGCCATAGGGGAAGAAGGAGGAGCCTTCTTGTGAGAGTGACCTATGGGAAGAAGGATAGTAGGCATAAGAATGGTCATGAGGTGATCCTTAAGATTCTACTAAAGGATAAATCAATTATCAATGTGATGTGTACCACATTGGTACTAGAGATAATATACCTACTCATATTTGGGAAGATATGTAGGTAATAATTTCAATAGAGGTATAGCCTTGTCTATATGCTGAGGAGTGGTGGGATGCAAGGTGTTAATATATTACCATATCTTATGACAATGTGTGGATGAATGATTATCCATGCCATAGAAGTAACATATACACTTGTTAGTAGACTTTGTAGGTGTACTAATAAGAAGTGTGGAAATAGAAGCTAAGGAAGATTGGTATAGTGAATAGTCTATAGTCCAATAATCAGTAACTTTATGAATATCATAATATGGTTGATTGACCCATTTGGAGGGCAAAGGACCAAGTTGTGGTAAAGGGAGCAAACCATCACCAAGATAAGGTAGGGATGGTAGAGATACTAGGCAAGGCTTGCTTGAAGGAACAATAGGATCAAAAATAAGAAGAGACTTAGTTATACAAGAGTGGGAATAGGATCTAAAGTGGACTCATTTGAGGGAGGGTTAGGTTGCACAAAAATATGAAGGACAGTCACAAGCATCTTAGGGATAAGTTTGCTAGAGGGGTCTTGGTATTTGTTAAAGTAATAGGGACCAATCATAGCATGATCTATAAGCATACTCCTATGAGGTTCTTCATAAACTAGGGGTGTGTGCACCATCTCTACCCTATGATCAAAAGGGAAAATTCTAAAATTAATAATAATAGAGGATGGAATGATATAAGATATAGTGAAGGACTAAAGCAAAGAGGAATGATAACAAATAATTTTAGCATCTTGGGCCTGAATAAGACATTCTAAGAATGGATTATCTAAGGTATATCCATCATCATAATCAGGTGTATGAAGATCAATAACATAGGTAGGGATGATCTTATCATCTAATGTGGTGTGATGAATGGAATGTCAAGTCTTAGTTAAGATAATGGGTATATCATCACTAGGTGGTTGATGGGAATGAGGTTGCAAATAAGGGAGATGTTGAGAAATGAGATGAGGTGAGATATCTGAAGTTTTAATCTTTAGATTGATCTCATCAATCTCATCATCATCAAAATTTAAGAGGTTAGAGGATATATTCTCAATGAGTTTGGGGTGACCATTGTAACCTAGGTTAGAATTGATAGAAAAGTTAAACCATTGAGATTCATGAAATGGAATGTTTGATAGAGGTTCAAGGGTGGGAATCTTGAATATGCCATGGTCTTGGAATTGTTTAAAATTTTAAGGATTAGTGTCACCTTGAATCATATAGATGGACTCATTATGAGGAAATTTGACACATTGGAAGGTGGAAGAGGTAACTGCTCTCATGCAATGAGTCCATATTCTACCAATAAAAATGTTATAGGATAGAAGAAAGTTGAATAGCATCACCTTCACACAAATGATAATAGGTGGGATGGTAATGGGGAGACACACATAACCTAAAAAAGGCATTTTATTTTAGTCATATCCTTGACATGTGTTATGTGTCAAATTAAGATTACATTTAGAATATCCAAGGGTTTTGATAAAATCAAGAGAGACAACACAAGTGCTTGAACCCTAATCAATAAAGGCATGCTTGACTTGGATGTCACTGATTTAGACACTGATAAAAAGAGGAGGATCATCCCACAAAGTAGAATCACATTGGGTATCATATAAGCAATGGGGAATTTGAGGGAGAGAGAAGTGTCTATTATTTCATCAATAGGTATGGACATCTCTTTGCACTATTGTAAAATTCTATCATTTGATCCAAATAAGGTGGCTTCACATCTTGCTAGGGGAGGATGAGGGATGTTTATTTCAAACAAAAGTTGCATAAGATGATTATGATGATGTGGAGAGGTATGCATAAGTTCAAGAAATGGGATTCAAGATGGGAGATTAGTAAGATCCATGATATGATCCCATTCATCATAACCCACAATAGAACTATTGGAAATAGGTGCATAGTGTTGGAGGAGGTCCTTGGAAGGAGGAGCCAAAGTGCATGTAAATTTATGCTGATAATATGTGGGAGGTTTAATTGGAGGACCAATTTGTTGGTTGACTTGAGAAGATGGGTTAGTTGATACGGGGTTAGTTTGATAATAAGTGTTGGTATAAATTTGAGTATCATTGGTGATTGTATAATAAGTGTTATCCAAGGGAGGTATTAGAATTGGTTCATCAAAAGATATAATGTCATCTTGCCCCAACTCTATTAAGTGATTTAGAGAAGAGTCTTAGATAACATGAAATGTGTAAGTCAATTAAGGAGTGTGGATGGGGTGAAAATTAATGAGGGCAACCACCCTTCGTATATTAGTCATATTGACCACATTCTCTTTAAGAGTGGGGTCAAGAATATTATTAACATTATTGGTAGAAGGCGTAGGTTTGTCTTAGTTATCTTGGTGATTTAGAAGAGGATCTTTATAAATGGCCAAATGAGCATTAGCTTAGTTCAAAGCTTGATATTTAGTTTGTGTTTCATGGGATTTGAAGTTAATGTCATAGTTTTATTGATGTTTATGAATGATAAAATCATGATCAAAATTGGGACCGAGAAGGAATTCCATAACCAAATTATGAATTTACTTATAAGTTTCATAAGAATGACCCCAACCAGCATGAAACCAAAAAAATATATTGGGATCATACCATATTTCATGAGATAAGTGGGATGAAGTTATCATAGAAGAGACCTCAGTAGATGATTTTGTAATTCTACTAAGGATAAAGGTTTATGAACATTGATGTTATTTGAAAAAGATAAATGAGGATTAATGATGTGATTGGGAGGGGAATCTTATCTCAAAGTTTCGTTAGGAACAATAGCTTGAATAGTATGAATGGTATCATAAGAGTCAATGACACCATTGTTTTAGCATGATGATTATTATTTTTGAGTAACATGTGAGTATCCTTAAAAGGTTGGGATGGCTTGAATTGATGTATAAGGAAATATTGATGCTTGGCTTGGTCAATGGCCTCTTCCAAAGTATGTGGAGAGAGAGTTCAGACCCGATATTACAACTTGGGAAAAAGAGCATTGATAAATAGATGAAAGAGGTTGTCATCTACCATATTATGTTCACATTTTTTAGACAAGGTCTTCTATCATTTTATGAAAGCTTGTGCAGTTTTGATCTCAATTTGCTTATAATTGATAAAATGGGCCAAGGTATTCTGAGGAAGATCACTAGTTTGGAACACTTGGACTAGAACATTAACTAAATCTTCCAAAATAGTGATGGAATGAGATTTGAGTTTGTTATACCAATATAAACCATCCCTCATTAGATTCTTTGTTAACAACTTGGTAGCATCAAAGGTATTTAACTTGACCCAATATATATATATATATATATATATATATATATATATATCCAAATGTTTTTAATTGAAGAGTAGCATAGTTTAACCCATTATAAGTAATGGTAGGGGTGATACCTCTTATGTCAATATTATCAATTTGAAATGTAAGAGGCTCATTTTGAAGGGTGATTGATCATTTTGTTAACAAGGGGAGGTTAAGGGATAAGATTACCATGGGAATCTCGAAGAGGAGGTGGGGGAGCATTTTGGTTATGCATGCCCCATAAAACTTGTTAAGGGTGGGTTTGAAGATGGATAAGATGATTTTACATTTGTATCATTTTGATTTACAATGTTAGCTTGAAAATAATTTATTTGATTAAGAGTTCATAATAAGAGTTGATGGGTTTGATTGGTATTATTGGAATTGTGTGAAGCATTAAAATTCGTAGTAGTGGCTTGGGTACCACTATGGTTGTTAGTAGTAGCTTGAGAAGAAATGTTAGTAAGTGAGGCACTATTAGAATGATTTGTTTGTGTGTTAAAAGATGTACTAGTAGAGGGATAAGAAGTGGTAGTAGAGGCATTATTACCATGGGTAGTAAATGATTCACTAGTGGAAGAATTGAGAAGAGCAAGTTTTGGAAGAGGCCCACTAGATGTAGAACCTACCATGTTAGTAGAGATAGTAGGCATGAAGATGGAGGAAATCAAATAGTAATATGTCATGGTATGAGAAGGGGTCAACATAGAGAGAAGAGGTTGAGAAGTAAAGAAACCAATGTCCCCAAATATATGTGAGAATGTGAGAGAAGGTGAATGTGGATCTTCAACATGACCACTTATTATGATATGGTAAATAGTAAAAGGATATTTTTCTCGTTGTTGAGTAAACTCATTAATGAAGAAGAGAATTTCTAGCATATATTCTAATTCAGGTTGATATTTAAATGAGAAGAGAGGATTACAAAGTGAACATGAATGAGGAGTCCCATAGTTTATAGTGCAAGTAGATACATGCACCTAATTTTCATATAACTTAGGAGCCAAAAAATGCTTATGGGAAAACCTATTGGGTTTAGTAAAACTCATCATATATATTGAATTCAACTCAGTGTTGTCTTCAAATAGGAAGTTCATGATGAAGGAGAGAGATTAAGGAGGGAAAAGCTGATGCAAAATCAAAAAGATACAAAAGATAGATAATTGTATAGAGTTGACCAGGTTAACTTAGTATTATAAATAGGATGTAGAAGAGTATAGAGTCGACCAGGTCGACTTAGCACTACTAGATAGAAGGCATAAGAGTATAGAGTCAATTAGGTTGACTTAGTACTATAAATAGGAAAAAATATAGTCTAATAATGATATAAAGTTGACTAAGTTGACTTAGTACTGTAACCTAATTAGTAGAAAGGAGTATTGGGTCAACCAAGTCAACTTAGTACTATAGATAGGGAAAAAGATAATCTATAAAAGACTGTGTCAAATAGAATGATAGTGTGCTAAAAACAAGGAAAGATTTTGCAATGTAATTTGAAATAATAAATGGAAGCAAAACTATTTACAATTGGATCAATGAGAATGATCCAATTGGCACACAACACAAAACCTTGTACTAATGTTGGCCAATGTAAGTTTTTGTAATACAATATATAATGAGCAAAGAGAAAATAGTCAACTAAAAATTAAATGCTAACTAAGTGGTCATCCTAAGTGTTGTTAAATTATTATGAAATGTTATTTAAGTGTGATAGGGAAGTTCTCTAAAAATAGGGAACTAGAAATAAATCTATGGATGGTTTCAGGATGTTTAGGTTGAAAGGGATCTATGTTGGTAATGGTATTGGCTTGGTATTGGGGCCTACCCCCTCACTTCACAATCCCATAGTGATAAGGATGTCAGATGCTTTGGAAATATATACTATTAACCACATGTTTATACTTGGCCAAAAAACTAAGTCGGCTTCTTCCTTGGTGATGACATCCAAGTAGGTAAGACTTGTGAAGATAAATTTTAAATGCATTTTGAAATTTCTATTATTTGGTAGTGTGTGAAAAAGGAGAAAAATGGTGCAACTAAATATTATTTTTAAAAACCACGTACTAAGACTATGTGAGCTACTCTAAGAATGAAAAAAGCTGAAAATAAAAGTGTGAATTAATTACTAACATATAGTTGTTAATTCCCAAATTAAAAATGGTATAGAATTAGTTCAGATAACACTATATTCAAATATTATAGAATAGATTTGATTGGGTCACTACTATTCTGTAGAAGTAAAGAGTCCTTAAGAACTAAGTCAACTAAGATGACTCAATATTTTATACAAAAGAGATGCTATAGAACTAAGTCAACTAGGTTGACTTAGTTTGATGTAGAATTACAATTTTGAAAACTAAAAACTTACACAAAATAAAATTGTAATGAAGTACTGAATTGAAAGAGAGAGAAAGATACGAACCTTGGTGGGTTGGAAGATGTTGAGGATTGAAAATTTTCATTTTAAGTTCCTTAAATGTTGCTTGTAAGTTTTACCAACTAAGTTGATTGGGTTGACCTAGTTCTATGAAACCCTATTTATTGAAGCTTGTTATGATGACTAAGTCAACTTGGTTAACTTAGTTTACTATCTAAATGTTGACTATAAGACTAAATCAACCTAGTCAACTTATTTCATTATCTATAACCATAAGAGTACTATGTCAACCTGATTGATCTATTAACCTTGTATATAATGAAGACCTATATAGAAAGAATAAAGTTGTTTTGATGTGACTGTGTGTTAAACCTACACATAAAAGTTAAAACTATATTGGCTTGGTCGACCTACTCTCTTAAATTTATAAAAATACTAAAATGATATAAATTAAGAGCATGAAAGAAAACCTACAAGGGTTAGATTCATGTCTAGTTCACCAAAATGTATGCAATGGGAAATGTAGCATATCTATAAATCAATCCTAGCTTAGAGAAGATAGATCTTACTTACACTTCCATTTAGGGATAAATTAGATAATTGGGGTCATGACCAATATGGATCCACTAGACCTAATCAAGGGATTTTGAATCATAAATAATATCACTAGCGAGGGTTCCAAAGCCTCAAGTCAAGAAAAAATACTTAGTAACCCTAATTAGGTTCTATGTTTTCATATTCACTAAAATAATAAGTAAAGAAAAATCTAATTTAGTACTCACCAAAGCTTGTGGAAAAATGTGGGGGTAATAAACATAAGAATTAAACATGCATAAAATAAATATACTCATGTCAATGTATATGTAATCGTAACGCATGGAAGATAAATGCAAATGCATATCTATCTACTCTTACAAAGGGGGAATAAAGTTAGGAATACTTACCTTTGAGGACAAACCCATCGAGCCTCAATCTCTCCCTTAGCCAAGGTGATTCATAAGAGGTTGTTGTGGTATGTAAGGATGACAATGATAAATCAGCTCTAGGCTACACAACATATCAATACATCCAAAATACTTCTCCACAAGACAAGATCTGTATCTCTAAGGAAAGTATGAAGCCCTAAGTTTGCTCCTTAAATAGAATGATGGATAAGCAAATGCATAATATATCTTATTTATCTTTCTCTTTTATTATAAATTATGGAAATGAATGTGTTTATATAAGCATATCTAACCCTAAACCCTTCAAAAAAAATTGGCCGATAAGGTCAACCCGATCGACCTAGTATCATAATTGACATAGACTAACTAGGTCACAGACTAGGTCAGATAGGGGCCGACCTAGACCCTAATAAGTTTTGTAAATAATAATACAAGGTCGATGTGGCTAACATAGTTATGTAAACTTTCAAAAATGGGTTTAGTTTAGGGAAAGGGCTAATGAATGTGGTAAAAACTATAGAAGTGTGTAAAATAGGAGGCAAAGCTTAGGAGAATTAGTTTTATGAGACAAGTGTGTAGATAGTGAGTGGTAAAAGGGATATTAATCCCATAAAACACCAATGGTCTACCCACCCCTTTCCTGGTTTACCCCTTAAGGCATACACTTAGAGAGATTGAGACTTGATGAGTTCCTACAAGATAAAGAAAAACGTGTATATAACTCCCATTGTAATATGGAAACTGTAAAAAATGTGGAATCCATGTCACCATGAAATGACCTTGCTAACATGCCCCCCCCTTTGAGGTGAGGTAAATATATTACCTGGTAGTTAACTTACCTCAAAAGGGTAAGACAACTATAAATCTATGAATATAATAATGTAGTATATAGAGGGAAATATGTCTATGTAGATATAACATTAAAGCACATAGAATCAATGTGATCACATATAGACCTAAGATGCATGATAAAGATAATGTAAATGTCTAGATAGTAATAATACAAGATCAACAAGAAATAAGCACATACACAAGAGCACTCAAAATTAATTCAAAATACAATGGTCCAAGGAGACCATAAACAAGGGGCATGTTCAAATGCCATAAAATCAAATAGACATGACTTGGTCAAATGTCCACTAAATCAAGGAATGACATATTAAATTATCCAAGAAATCAACCATAGGTATAGGGATCGCATATAATGGAGCACATTCAAATTTTTAAAAAGTAATACAATAGCAAGGCAAAACACTTAAGGAAGTGTGTAAAGGAAAGACATAAACAACCAGTATAAACATGTCATAGTGGCACATGAATCAAATGTGTTAGAAAAAAATGTCAATTACATAGCATATCAAGTACCTCATTTAATGTATAATCATGGATAATAGGCATGTGTAAATACATATGTAATCTCAAACATGATAGTGTAGAGTGATCACCGAATCATATAACCTATGTATATCATGATCATATAATTTATATTCCCCCAAAATCTTATTGACGTGAGTAGAGGGAAGGCCCAACGCCCATAAGTATATCATGTATTTGTGTATGCCTATGTATGTGTACATATAGTCCTCAACATGGAACTAACACATATATGCCAGGGAGCCAATAAAACATGTAAGTGTTAAAAGTGTTGTTGGATTTTTGAATGTTTTTTTTAATTTTTTAGTATTTTTGAAAGATACAAGATCATCCTATGATCTCATCCAAAGTATGATCATAGGTATCTCCCCACTTGGAACCTAGTGCTAAAAACTAGTGGTACTACCAAGGAGCATGTATAGGAGCAATATTTATCACTATAGTATATATTATGCTTGGCTTATGTATAATGGGACTTTGGAGTCATTAAGTACCAATGGAATTAATAGGGGTTCTTAGAACCCACATTTGTGTACTATGTGGTTTCTTTGGAATAGTAATGATAGGAACATGTTTAATTGCTCTAGATATCTGAATATGGTGCATAGAAGACAAGGATTCCTTGGAACCCACTATCTATCTCTAATGTAAAGGTCTCTCAAGTACCAGTTTCCTAATAAAGGGGATTATTTGTTGCTTACCCTTTTATAGTAGATTAGCCTTAACAAGCTTGATAATGAACTTCTTGGGTATGAATTTATCTTGTTCAATAAGATGCTCATATGAAAATTAAAAACTTTAATTACCTGATTGGAATGAATGTACTTAACTTACCCATGTACTATATAAGGTAATACTCAAATATTATGGATCCAAAGTCATCCCAACAAGTTAAAGACACTTATATAAGGTATAACTGAGAAATTAGTAACCACATGTGTGGTACCAACCTGTAAAGGTAGATCAATCTCAACAAGAATATTTTGAGAGGTCCCATAGAATGCTCTAACTAATCTAATAGATGGGTGTAAATCATGATTATTATAACCCAAATGTGTAAGCAATGTCATGGTGTAAACATTTTTGTTTTCACCATTATCAACCATAACACTATGTATGGGGTGTTTATCAAGGTATGTTCAAATGCATAGAGAATGAATATCAAAGTCATCATCCTTAATTTCATTGTCATCAAAGGAAATAAAAAAATTTTAAACCATAGGATGTATATGTCTCATGTAAGTACCAATAACCCCATCTAGTTGGTTGTCCATAATATGATAGAGGAGGATGTGCACTATATGCCATTTTAACTTCTACTTCTTTTTTGGAATGTTCTTGTAAAGGATTGTTGAATATTTTCTATTTATGTTGATCATTAGGTTGTGAAACTAATTCCTTTAGAGGATAATCAAATGTAATATGTTCATCATCGATGAGGTCCTAGATTTTATGCTTTAGGGTAAAACATTTATTCTAGAATGATTTGGGTCTTTTTTATAGTCACAATAAGCATTTACATCATATCCTTTAGGTAGAGGTATATTTACATCAACCTCTATAGGAGGATGGAGAGATGTAAGATGACACTCTAGCAACCATGAGAGTAATTAATTGAGAGGCTTAGGTAAACATGTAACCTATCTCCTTAGTACATTAGATAAGATAAGTCGATTAGACTATAATACAACTCTGTTAACCATGGTGTTTGTTTCCTTTTTAGGCTTAGCAAGTTTTCCCTTATAACTTGGTTTGATTAGAAATTTTGTACTAGATGTAGATGTAACTAGTGTGTTTGCTACATACTTAAGCCTATTCAATGACATAAGTTTCAGTTCACAATCCCATACAACATGTCATAAGTCATTGAAAAATTGAAACTTTTTAAAAATAATGGAATCATTTAAAGAAGCAAGCAAACTTTGCTTGAATATGTATTGAAAATATTTTTTTGTCATAGGATTGGTCATTTTGGCTTGAATTATTTTATATTTTAAGACATATTCATTTATTGGTTCATTGGTTCTTTGTTTGATCTTTTTAATTTCAAAATAAGATAATATTTTGGTGATGTTAATAGAAAAGTGTGCCAAAAATTGATATGTAAGAGGTTTGAATGCTTTCATGGATTGCAAAGGTAAGTCATAAAACCACCTCAAAGCATAGTTCTTGAGGATCCTTGGAAATATTTTGGTCAAAAAATTATCATTTCAAGCATAATCAATGCATGTTGCATAAAAGGTTTGAAGATGTTGTTCAGGATCACCCTTGTCATCATAAAATATGAACTTGAGTGTAACAAATCTAGTTGGCAAAGCGTGCAAAGATATATCAAGAGTAAGAGGCTTATGCAACACATCTTGTAAATCTATAACCTATGAATACTTTTAATCCTTGTGTTTAATGTTTTTAACCTTATCATGTAAGGTATTTAGGACTTGGAGTGATTGAACTATAGGCCCAGTGGGATTCTGATTAACAATTTGAGTAGTCATCACAAGGGTTGGAAACATGTTTTGAGTAGTAATAGGCATTGAAATTAGTATTTGTGTTGAAATAATATGTAAGTTCTTAATAGATGTATTAAAATTATTTTCATGGAACAAAGGTTAGAACACATAATTTATGCCCCCATTAGATGTATTTAGTTGTAGTGTGTTCAAGGGGATGGGTATATCCACTAAAGTTTTTACATTTTTAGCTTCACTTGTAATTTTTAAGATTTTATCAATATCTTCAAGGTTTTGTTGAATGCACTCATGAAACATTGCAATTACATCCACTCGGTCATTGTCTACTTCATCATTTTCTTTTGTTTCTAGATTTTCATTATCAAATTATTCTTCATGATAACCCTATTAGGATTTTTTCATTCTCAACATGGGTATTATCATGATCCAAGGTATGAGATCCATCATTGGTTTGAGACATCTTAGATGTGTTTAGGTTAATCTCAATATGTTTAATAGATACACCCACCAATGTATGGCTACTCCTAGGTTGCATGCAAAACAATACTAATAGGAAATTAAAAAGTACAACAATTTAAAACCCCAACTAGTTTAAACCCCTAAGAATCATAAAAAATTGCATTCACAAGGATCGAGTTCAATAAATGTTTAATCCTAATTTGGATAAGGATCTTATTTTAGTGGTTAGGGTTAAAGATATATAAATGATAGGGAACAAGTGTGAATATCATATCTATAGTAGGCCAATTAATGTGTTAAACTCAAATGTACCATATGTTGAATTAAAAATTAGAGATAGGCTATAATAGAAAGTAAAATTATGCTAGATATATAAATTACATAACAAAAATTACTTATTTTTTCTAATGTTAATATAGTGTTGGATCTGATAGCTCAATTGTTAGATTTTGGATCTAGTGCATTTGGCTCTCTAGATACTTGCATCAACCTAGAATAATTATGTCGATGCTAGTATTTGATCTTGATGCTAGTGTCACATACAGAATATATGCTCAAATAAGATGTGATAACCTAGATACTTTTGGGTTTGGCTTTGCCTTAAATGTGGTACATTCAGATATGGGTCATGGATTGTCACTCCTAGTGAAATAGAAAAACCCTAGATTTGCATCTTTAATGTGACCTTGGGGGAAAAAGGGTTAGTCGGAAAACAATGTTAGTCTAACCCATAATGACCCCATTGTCAAAGGGCATTGCCTACTTAGAAAATACCCTAGAAGAGGCCCTTGAAATCATGTAGTTCTCCCCTATATATTGGGTTATGAGTGAATCATGTAATGTGTAAATTAAATACAATAGTGACCTAGCTTGTAACTTTTTAAATATGACCTTATGATTGTTCTTTTAGTACTTTAGACCTATAGCTAGATTTTTCCTTTGACTAATATCAAAATAGGGTAGAATAGGAAAGATTTTGGTAACTTGAGTGCTTCTTGAGTGTTATTTTGGTCCAATTTATAGGTGTGGAATGAATGAGGGTTGATATTATATTTATACCAATCTTATTGAGAGATAACTTTCATTAAAATGCTTACGCTGAATATTGTAATATGTTTCATTTGCAAATTAGATGACTTTAGGGCACTAGACACTTGTGTTATCCCATAACAGTAATGTCAACACTACTATCTAACCTAGACATTAGTGTTCAAGGATAAGGAGAGTAGGTATGGGCTTAAAATTTATAGAGGTGTAAGATAATTACATTTTAAGCATTTTGGTCAAGATGGGATGTCTATATCATTAATATAAGGTTGGTCAGACTAAGAGATAGACCAAGGGTCACAAGATAGATCAAATGTGAGGTATACAGAAGCAAGGAATGTGTAAAACTAGGAGGAATAGCTGGGGTCATGAGTTATCTAAGTGTACAATATTGAGGTGCTACATAATCAAAAAATAACATCTATAGAAAGGTAATAAGAAGAGTAGATCATTTATAGGTCTTATGTATCATTATCACACATCTCATTAAGTATGGAGTCACCCTTAATCCTTAAAAATGTGTGTTTGGAGTCACAAGTGTAAATTTACTTGGTTAGATTATTTCCTAACATGGAATTGACATATATCCAACTAAAATTCATGTGATCTTAGACATGTTAAACCCTACTAATGAGTCAGGAATCATATCATTCTTAGGGAAGCTAGGGGTGATTCCTAGATTTGTCCTTAATCTTACTTACAAATTTCATCTTATTGATAACTTTATCAAAAATTAAAGTGGTTTAAATTAGACAAAGGATTATCATGACACATTTTAAGTGGTAAAATGTTTTCTCATGTCTCCCTCAACACTCATGTTACATAAGCCTGACAAATCCCTCATACTTTACACAAAGGAAACTAAGGTATTCCTTACCTATATTTTGGCCTAAGAGGATGAATATGGAAAGGAATTAACTATCTAATTCATTTTTCACACTCTTTTAGATTATAAAACTCCCTATATACAAGCAAAAAAAGAGTGTTTGGCCATTGTCTTTACAACTAAGTAGTTGTGACATTACATGCTTAATCAAGAACAAAGGATCATAGTGAGGTATCTGAAATTATAAAGATTCATACCTAACCATCCCTCTTATATAACATTAAATATTTCATCACACTTTTGAGTGAGTTTTATCTTACCTTTGTCAACCAAAACTCCATTAAGGGACAAATTATTATTGATCGATTGGCATATTTGCCTCTATAATTTGGTGATCTCATCAATAACAATTTTCTTGATGAGTTAATATGTTATATATAGAAAATTATTATTGTATCATCCTCTTGGTATAATGATATTATAAACTATTTAATTGACCATACTTATCTTGAGAGTGCTAATTCACAATAGAGGCATCACCTTCACATTATTGCATCTAAATATCTCATGTTACTTTTATAAAAAAATTAATGATGTGTTACAAAGATGTGTTGATTAGGCAGAGTTAAAAAAGGTCTTATTTCACTATCACAATGAAATTTATGGTGGACACTTTCTATGGACATGAAAATTCTTATAAAATCCATAGGATAGGATACTTCTAGCCCAATTTTGAACACAATGTCATCGAATATGTAAAAAAATGTGAGAAATGTCAACACTTTTCCCATGAGATTCATATTACTCTAAGGGCACTTTTTCCCATTATTACTTTGTGGCCATTCTCCACTTTGGGGCTAGACTTAGTTGGTAATCTATCTCCTTCCTCAAATGGCCATCACTTCATTATCATAGCCACTAAATATTTCATTAAGTGGGAAGAGGTTATTCCTTTAATTACTATTACTAGATTTATGATCATTAATTTCATCTTAAATAATATCATTTATATATTTTGGATCCCATAGATCATTATCATAGACAATCAGTCCCATTTCAAGAATATTGAGATATGTGAATTGTGTAAAAAAAAATCTATCTCTCACCACATAGTTTATATTTATTATCCAAAGGCTAACAACCAAGCCAAATCAATGAACAAAACCTAAAGTTAATCTTGGTAAAAATATTCAAAGATAAAAAAAGAGATTAGCACCTTTAGCTCTATCTTGCATTATGGGAATATAGAATGAGTATCTGTATGCCCACCGGGGTAACCTCATATTCTCTTATCTTTAGAGTTTAATCTATTATGACCATTGAGGTAAAAATACCCAACCTATGTTTTTATCTTCAAGGTTTCCTTGATTATAAAGAGTATAGAAGCATGTGGTTAGAGTAGTTGGAGACCTTAGATGAACATTGGCTTATGACCACTTAAAATCACATTGTTGACATAGACCATATGGCCTGAAAATCTAGTAATAATGTTCATGAGTGTATTATATAGGTAGAAGACCTTTTCCTAAGTCTCAATGGTATAATAGATCAAAATAAGGGATAAGATCATAAGTTGAGGCCTAATTAGATGGGTCCATATTTGGTGACTGAAGACTTCAATTATGGAGCCTATCGGTTGTCCACTTTAGAGGGTAAATAATTTAGTAAGTATATGAACTCTTTATACCTCAAATGTTTTTTTACATATATTCATTACATTTTGCATTGTTCTCCTTGCATTTCCATTGTTTTTTAGTTGTATTGCATATCAAATGTTTTGTTTAGTAGATGTTTAGCTATGAATTCACATGGCAAAAACTTTCAAAAGTGTGGCATATCATTCCATAATGTTTTTAATATCACCCTACTCCCTTTAGAAAACATTCTCATAGTCAACATGATATAGGTTATTGTCTTACTTCTTACAACCATAGTATACTTTATTCCTTATATACTTCTTTACAAGCTTAGAAAACTCTAGCCTATAAGCTAGTCTATAATTTTATCTATGTTAGGATCTCTTTTTACAGTTCCCTCTAAGCAAAAACACTAGCATGCCAAAAATAAGTAACCTCACTTTCCTATCTTGGTCCTCATTGGTGATCCCTTTCATTTTAACAATTTTATGGGGCCAAGATTTGGGGGCAAGGACCTTACAAATAATAATAATAATAATAATAATAATAATAATAATAAGAGGAGGAGTAGTAGTAGTAGTAGTAGTAGTAGTAGGAGGAGTAGTAGTAGTAACAATAATAATAATAATAATAATAATAATAATAATAATAATAATAATAAAATTTACATATGAAGACACTAATTTAAAATTCAAAAGCTCATGTAAATTAAGTCAATTTCACATCTCTCACCCTTCACTAACTTTTGGTGATGAGCCCTCATGTCTCACTAGTTGTGTGGGGTTAGCATTAGGGGGAGATGACCTCACTTTCCTATAGTTATCCTTTGGTATTGAGCCAATGTGTCTTCTAGGTCACATGTTACTGAGTGTAGGAGGTCTCAAAAATCATATTCAAATTAGAAGCTATAAAATAAAAGGGGTGGGGGGGAGGAGTTTTCCTAGATGTCTATGCCAAAAAGAATAATTCATCCCATTAACCAATTTTGTGATTACTAATAACCTCTAGACAAAGCTAATAAAGTTAATGTTTTATAAGTTTGATAATAAGTACAATTTTTTCTTTACTCATAAGGATTAGGCCAACTTCTTGGTCCTTGTCAAGTTTTGAAGTGTGTTTTTCTATTTTCATTATCTCACCATATATCCTATTTTACTTTCATCTCTTTTTTGCAAGTTGAAATATGTTTTGTTATATGAAAAAAGTAGCTTGATCATCACTTGAAACAAAATTCATTAGTACAATATTAAAAAATTCATCTCATTTACATTTGTATACATTTTTTTTCACACTCCAAATATATAAATATGTACATAGAATTATCATTATAAAAACTAGATATACATGGTACATAATCACGTCTAAATCATCTAAAGTACATAAAGTGAGAAATTAAAATTAAAAAAATCAATAATAAACATTGACAAGTTATCAACATAAGCCAAAAGTATCTCTCTATATATGTAAAAAATGTCAACTTTATACATCAATGTCTTAGTATAATCACATTTGTAGAGGGAAAATGTGTTTAAATATCTCAAAAATATAAAAAGATAGGTATCCATGTACAATAAGTAACTCTAGATTCACATTGGAGTTTATTGGTGTTCACCTCTAGAAGTTGTGCATTTAGGGATCCTACTTGTCTATCTCCTATGAGAGGATCCTAATGTTGAGGAGAAATGTAGGATACAACTCCGACTCCTATGATGCTACTTATTCATCCTTTCTTGAGAAGTTGTCACTCCCCCTGTTTGTTGGATTGAAGAGGCTCGACCTCCTATAGTCTTGATCACCTCATGTAGATTCTTCACCTGAGAATCTAAGCTAGCTATATACCCCTATAGGTAAGTGATCTCCATAGATATATGATAATCTAGGGGAAATGTTTATATGTCTACCTAGTTTGAGAGGTAATCCTGCATCTACTAGTAGTTGATCATGAGTCAACCCAATTCCCACCTTGAATAAATTGACCAAATTAT
Organism: Torreya grandis; assembly: GCA_037957365.1. NCBI lineage: Eukaryota > Viridiplantae > Streptophyta > Pinopsida > Cupressales > Taxaceae > Torreya > Torreya grandis. The sequence goes on along the minus strand of JARHVA010000836.1, from coordinate 4,247,006 downwards.
CTTTGATCACAGTCCTTCATTGGTAGATGTATTTAAAACCACATAAGGGATATAGGCAACAAATCCAATCCATACCAAAAAAAAAATAACTAACCATGTTCAAAGATAAGGCAATAAAGAAACTAAAATAAATAAATAATTATTTTACCTATGTCATCCTCATGCCATTTTGGATCCCACTCCTAACCGAATCTCATGGTGATCTCTTTTTCCCCAACCTTGGGCTTGTCCCCTCATATCTAGTCACCTCTTCCATCACCTCCAATTACTACCTATTGATGTGTTAGGAGATCCTATGGTGGTGGTGGTGGTGATTGTAGCTAATGTTGGCCTCTAATTGGAAGTGCAACTATAATAACTATAGGAATACCATATCCCCATCTTCCTATAGACTATTTTCTAGAATGTGTTCCTCTCATCTTGGACACCCCCATGATGTGAACCCCTTGTGTGATGGGTTAACACTACAACCTACCTAACCTAGCATCTCTACTCTCCCAAACTCTTTTGTATACCACCTAGGGAACTAGTAGTTGGGTTGTATATTCCATCTCAAACTACTAAAGTACCATGTCCATAGAGTGTGCTTCTGTCTTAAAGAAACTATCTCAAACCTGAAGTGATCCTACAGTATTTACAAGGTATGATACCTCATATTCCCACTAGCTTATCATGCCCTAATAAGGCATGGTCATCGGGTCTATTATTATCAGTGTCCTTAATACTCAAGGAAAGTCTTTGAAAGGATCCACCCCTATCTATATAGAGGAACTAATGGCTTCTACATCACCAATTATGACCCATCATTGATAAGGGATCATCCTCTCATACACCTAATTCATGACTAGTGAAGGGTCTCTAACAAAAAGAGCTCCTAGTCATGCAATTGTGTACATGTCCTTGTATATCCATGTCAAAACCTATTGAGCCTATAAGTATTGTGAGCCCTAACCTTGATCCTCATCACTATTTTTACCTAGTTATATAATAGGTGGTTTATCCCCTTGTCCCCCACTAATCAGGAGGAAAAGATCCCTATAATGGCCTTGTGGATATTTTGGATTATTGATCTATCTAACCTCACAAGCCTCACTTTAGAATTTGTACCCACATTGGATGTATCTACATCACCTAATTACTCTAGTTATATGTCATCCTTTCCCTATCTTTAGCATCTCATAGTCTCATAATGTGACTTGTTGTAAGTAATCTCAATATCTTGTACACATCAGTGATAGTGATGTTACACTCTCCTAGAGCTTGCAAAAACTAGGTCTTCTAATCTACATCCTAGTAGGTGAATAGGTCACACATCAACCTACTCAATGAAGTGATAATCCCCATCTGTGTAATCTTCAATATCCCAACTTGGTCTAGAGTAGTCATCTCATCAGCAGTTAATAATCCCATAATTCTCTATAGCCACTCTTGATCCATTACCTAAATCCACTATACATATATGCCCTATAAAAATGAAACCTAAATCACTCCTAAACCTTTCTCTAGCCTCAATAATCATTCAAACCTTTATTACTATCCCTCAAAAAAAATTACCACCTTTTACAGGTAGGATTATGTCATTTATTTAAGGTGATTACATAACTATAGTAGGTCACTGGCAAAGATGTAACCACCCCATGCAAGATATGGTAGTTATGTAAACTATTGTGGAAAAAATGTAATTGTTAGTTTGTGAAGATCATTGATTTCATTTATTGGCCCTGTCTAGCCCAATAACCCTACCAAACACCCCATAATACACCAAAATTCAAAAAAAATAACAAATCGCTAGTCTACCCAACCCCCCAATGTCATTCATGTAACTAATTCATAATTTAAATATATCTAAGAGTATATTTGATGAATTGTTCAAAATTGGGGGGGGAAATGTAAAAAATCAACAAAATGAATGTGTCTTCCCTGCTCCCAGTCTTGTTAATAAATTCACATCCTCTACTCATACTCATTAATTTTCTTGCTTTCTAGTTCAAATACATCATCATTAATCTAGAGCTCCAAACTCAAAACTCAATTTGCACAAATGAACTCTATTTTAGGAAATATTTCAAATATAAAGTCCATTTAGCTAGTCTTATATTTCAAAAACTTGTCATTTTTAGTAATTTTATTTTTGAACTTGAATTTTCTCATGTTTAGGTCATATTTGTCACTTTGCTAACCTATAACATGTCAAATACTAATAATTTATAACATTTTATTTCCCACAGCACTATTATAAGGCATGTTGTATATTTTTTATTTTATAGGTTCATAACATTTTGGCCATGAATTGAGTCCCCCAATGGGATGGATCAACTAGTATCCTCACCCTCATAAAAATTGGTGTCTCTATTGGATTCACTAGACCACACATGTAAGTAAGGTAAGTTTATAACCCTCCTTTTTTTTGGTGTGCCACTATTCAGGAAAACACCCTCACCAATTCATGATGAGTTGTCTCCTAAGGGGGAAATATGTACGTGCCCAAAAATTATATAATATAATATTTATGAAAAAATCTAATAATGATGTGATGACCCTCATCAATATATATTCTTAGACTTGATGTTATCTTAGTCATTATGTCTTTTATGTGCTTTTTGACTCCTTTAAACCTATAAAAAAATATTCTTTTTTCCATTGGTTCTAACATTGCTTCATGGTGATTTCATAAACCACCATGATGAAAGTGTTACATGGGTTGTGGTTTCATAATTTAACATGGTATTCTTGTTATTAACTGTAATGGTTTTGGATTTGATCTTGACAGTTTCATCTTAGCCACCTGCATAAAGTGGTGATTTCATCCTCATTTATGGTTTTTCTATTTAGTACTTGGGGCTTCACTTTTCATGTATTTTACATGTTCTTGATCATGTTCCTTGATCTTTTCTCTTATGTTGGCATCCTCTATGGTCTAACTCAACCCTAATTTTATTTTTATCAAATCTTATCTCTCTCACCTCATCTAAAATTTGGTTCAAGCTTTAGTTAAATATCACATGCAACTTATTTCTTCCCTTATAAGTATCTCTTATTCCTTAGGTTTATGGATTTGATATTTACATTAGAGATTAAATATTTTGAGTCTTATAGTTCCATAGCCTATCTAATTATATTTTTTCAAGAGCCTTTGCTTCAGTTTGTGATCATCTTCATGTTATTATATGCAAGTTTGGAGAGGAGAATCCATGAATTGACAACCAATTCCTTGCCTTTATAGATCATTATAGCAATTATTCAGTTTTTATTTTATTCAACATTGTGTGCCTCTGAATTTATTTTATTTACATCCTCTTCCTGATATTTCTAAGGGTTCTGATTGAGCAAACAAGGAGCCAACATATATGAGCATAATATACTCACTACAACAATATTTTAGCTTTGCTTGGTCATCACCATTGATCATGTTGGGGATTTACACTTTTAGATTATATTTGATTCTCCATTTATTAAATTAGAATTTATATTTAGAAAACATAAAATAAATTGACAATAAACTCTTCTTCTCTCTTTATTTTGCACCAAAAAAAGTAATTTAGATATTTCAGTTTTACTTGGAAGTAGAAAGAGTTAAAAGCACATAGTTTACATAAAAAACTTGTGTAGATTAATCAGATTTATTCATAAGCTATAATTACTTAAAATAATTCACTTTCATTTTTAGAATAAGCATACACACACACACATACACCTAGAAAAAACTTAGATAACCTAGACAAAGAAAAAACTTATATCTTCGATCTGATTTTATTCATGTATATAATTAAATTACATTTTATCAAGTCTAAAAATCAAGACTTTTATTTTACATTCATTTCATATTATATCATTTAGTCTTACAAAAAATAATTTAAAACTCAAAAAAACCTAGTTTCTAGCTTACATGTGCAAAAGAGTTTCTAAATACATGGAATTTTTACTCTCTAGGGTTTAGGTCTAATTTTTATTTGCATGTTATAAATTTTAAATTGAATAATAGTTTAATTCATTTAAATTTTAAAAATACAAAAATAAGCTTCATTTAGTGTATATATAGGTGAAATATTGCTAGTCTAGATTTTAGTTTTAGTTTTACAAACATCAAAATATCTTTGAAAAGAACATGTATATAGTAATATTCACTTCATATATTTTTATCCTTTAATTTAAATTATTTAAAATTAATTTTATTTTTATCAATTATCATAGTTTTATTTATTTACAAAACATTGTCAAATTAATTCAAAAATACAACCAACTAAACCTTGCCAAAATTATTACAAGCCCAAACCTTACCTATTCAAATTTAGAACAGCAAGTACCTCTTTCATTCCATTGCCTAGAAAAATTATACCCTAAATAAATCAATCACATCATTATCTCTCCACCTTTCATAACACTTATAGAGCATTCATACCTCATTAGAGCTAGTATCTTTCCTAGGGTTAGATACCATGTTATTGGTATTAGAGTTCAAAGTGACATCAATTCAAAACTTATAAATGAGGTCTTTCACTCCACTCAAATTCCCCATATCATCATTGACAAACTCAACATCCTTGATGATCAAGAGAATGTATAATCAAATCCCATCATTATACCCATTCATATGTGAGGTCGCCAATATAGTCATCTCTAAGTCTAGAATTTCATCACTCCTTTATTATTTTTCATTGGGAGTAGCCTCATCATATTTTCGTTTAATTTGAATATGAAATTGATCATATAGTATTTAAATAGTTTATCAAATCCCTAGATTTACCCAAACTAACTATACCTAGTTTGTCATCCCTAGCATCGACCAAGAACTTTGATACATCAACTTTATTAACACTGAAGGAAATTGGAGTTCTAGTTCCCATCAATTATCCATTCTCAATGATAAATGTGATATTGCATAGCTCTTATAACATCATAACAATCATCATTTTCCACCCATCATTCAAAACCTTTTTTATAATACCTTAGACTAATCTCTAAAACCCCTACACTTACTCATTTTGATCATCTCTTCATTGGTTGTTTTGACCATATTTTAGGAAGTCAAGTGCATAAGGATGGTGTGTCACTTTCTGTATGCCTCCACAAAATTTTAATGATAACATAATTCATGATATTATTACTTAAAACTAATTATCACCTCTTATATATACTATATTTAGGCTCTAAATACTCCATAGGCCAACACTACTACCACTATAAAGATATATAAATTATCATATGACTAAGTAAAAGTTTATGCTAACAACAAGTTAGCCACACATATTCCAATACATGGTAGTTATTAATGATGTAGCATACTCCTCCCCTTGAAACTAATGTTATCCTCAATGTTAATGATCTTTGGGTGCTTTTGTAGTAACACTTCATCCTCCCATGTCACATCTTCACCAACTAGATTCTTCCACTTTATCAGATACTTTATAATCACCCTTACATGCAACCTCTTTATGCACATATAGAGGATTTACTCATGATTCAAAATGATCATTCCCTCCTCATAAATCACTAGTAACTTTATATAGGTTGAAATTCCATGTCCATTGAACTTCTTCAAGTAGGTAACATGAAAGTTTAGATGTATTTTCATTGCATGCTAACTCCAATTTGTATGTTGCACTAAAGATATTTTGAAAGACTTGACATGGCCCATAAAACTTAAGTGAAATATTTGTATCCTTATTCTATTTTTTTAAGTATATTTTATTATATAATTATAATCACACTAAAACCCAATATCCTACTTTAGAATGTCTTTTTGTGTGGAGTTAGATAATTTGTTGCTTCATTCAATTTTGTACCATTATCAAATTCTCTTTGAGACATGAGAGTACCTCTTGCTAGTGTTGAATGTGTCTTCAACTATATGAACATTTGGATAAACCCCCACAGATAAGGTGATGGATGGTGGTTGGTAACCATACAATGCAAAAAATAAAAACATTTTGGATGAAGTATGTAAAGAAGTGTTATACTACCATTCTCCTAGTAGCCATTGAACCCATATCTCTTATTTATCTAAATTAAAACATCAAAGATAACACTCCAAACACTTTTTTACCACCTTAGGTTATCCATCATATTGAGGATAATATGACAATCTATGAGCCAACTATGTAACCAAGAAAGAAAATAAATTATTCAAAACATTACTAGTAAATATATGATCATGATCATTTATTATGATCTTTGGGGTCTCTTGTAACTTCTATCTTATATTTATAAACATTCATTCTAGTGTACTTACTACAAGAAGATGTGACAAGACATAAAAATGAGCATATTTGGTGAGCCTATCCATGACAACCATGATCATATTTTTCCCTTCAAACTTGGGAACCCCTAGAATAAAATCCACAGACACCTCCTCCCACCTATGGTAAGGAAAAAATATGATTGTAGAATAATTGGGACCTTAATTATCTCACCATTGATTCATTGACACACCATGAATTCTACCACAAATTTCTAGACTTCCCCTTTGAGCACTTCCCAAAATAATTATTGCTTGATTTTATGAAAGTATTCAAGAATCCTAAATTCTCACTAAATGGTGAAGTAGGTATCTCCATAAGAACATTTTTCTTAAAGGTTGAATTATTGCATAAGTATAATTAATCATTTTACCATAAAGCATACCCTTTCCACAAATTTAATTTTAAATGCTCAGATTATGTTAGAACTTCTAAATGAGATTTTTTTTATGTGTGTCTTTCACCCATTTTGATTTTTCCTCCACCTAATCTACCTATAATATGGATAAGGGACACAATAATGATTTTTTGGACTCATTCTTCCAAGATAGTAAGACATGAAACTATCATTTACTTTCTTGTAGATGATTTCAAAGTCATATCCAAACATATTTTTAACCCTTTTTTTATTTTTCTTCTAATGATAACCAATGTTCTAAAAAATATCTGAAACTATCATGATTTGTCTTCAACTTAAAGTGTCTTCCCATTAAAAATGTCTCCATTATTTGACTGTGTGATAGTATCCATCATTTCCTTCTCATAAATGGGCTTCAAAAATTCTTACCCTTGAATTATGACTCTAAAAAATAATAGGTTGTCTTTATTTCATGAGTACTGCTCCCATGCCATACCTCTAAGCATCACTCTCAATAATGAAAATTTTGGAAAATTTTGAGGTAGCTAGAACTAGATTGGTACACATGACCTCCTTTAGCTTCTAAAATTCCATGGTGGCTACCTCATTCCAATGGAAGGATTCCTTATTTAATAATTTTATGTGGTGTTACTATGTTTTAGTATTTTTTACAAATTGATGATATTGATCTAGGATCCCTAAAAATCCCCATAGGTGCTTGGGAGGTTTAAACACTTGTCATTTAACCATGGCCTTGATCATGCAAGGGTATACATTAACACCTTTATGAGAAATAATGTGATAATGGTACTCTACCTCTTTGACTCTAAAATCACACTTGTAAGGATTTATGTACAGCTCATGTTGCTCCAAAATATCTAAAACTTGATTCACCTGTTGTAAATGTAAAGCCCATATTTTATCATTTATTAAGATGGAATAAAAAAAAACTAAGATAAATTTCCTTAAAAAATAGCCAAAATACATAGTTCATAAAAAATTTAAATGTATATGGTACATTTTTTAAGCCAAATGTAATCACCAAAAATTCATAGTGGCCCATATGGGTTTTGAAAGTTATCTTATGTATATCCTAATCTTTGATTTTGATCTAATGATAACCTGAGTAGATATCAAATTTCATAAATTATACAACACCATGTAACTAATTTATTTAAAATTATCAATTATATAGATTGGAAACTTAACTTTGACGGTGTATTTGATGAGTTACTTATAATATTGATACATGTGCCAAGTGTCATCTTTATTATGCACCATTACCACTAGAGAGAAATAAGCACTATGGCTATGCTAGAGAATTATTTCTTCAATAATTTCTTGTACCATCTTCTTAATAACATTATTTATAAATATGGGTACCTATAAGGCCAAATGTTAGGTGGTTGGATCCCTATTACCAACTAAATAGAATGAGCATGATCCCTTTTAAGTGGTATTTCTTTCAACATATCTCTAAAATATATGGAGTGCCCCTCTAAAATTACATATAAATTTGGTGGTGTAGGCACCTCTGATAGTAGTGATTTTAATGGAAAAAAATATGCTACAAACCCATTTTATCCCTATTTAATAATCTTGTAAATCTAATGAGAGCTAACCAACTGTGGGAAATTTTCACATAGCCCACATAGTTCAAATGTCCTTCCTTCTAAATGAAAATACATGAACATATTCTCAAAATTCAACTCAATCATACCCAAGATAGTGAGCCATTGGAATCTTAACACAATGTTTATGCTACCCATGGGAATGGTAACATAGATAAATCTAGATGTTGGTATCCCATGGTGGTTTTAATACTTTGACATTTCCATGTATAATTGATTTTACCACCATATATAATCATGAACCAAAATTATAGAGCTAGATTAACAAAATAGTTCAATCATGCAACCAACTTATTATTGATGAAGTTATGGGTACTTCCCAAGTCAATCAAAATTGTCACTCTTGGTTTTCTTAATAAACCCACTATCTTATGTATTTTTGGGGTGTTAATGCTTGAAAGTGCATGGAAATAAATAATTGTTTAGGTATATGTTATCTCCTCATCTAACTCATCAACACATTATAATTATACTTCTTCATCCCATTATTCTTCATCAACACACTCAATGTGGCACAAATTATTTTTAGCACATTTATGCCTATGATTATATTTTATATCATAGTTAAAACATAACCCTTTTCCCATTTTACCTTCAAGTTGTTGAGGAGTCAATTTGGTAGGTTGAGGGAATGACAGTGTTGGAGTGCTCCAAAATCTAATGTTTGTGAAGGATTTCCTTCTATTTCCCAATTCTCTTTCCTCCTCCCTATAGGCTAGGATAATATAATAATATATAGTAAGTGGATTAAACATGTATATCTCATGTTGAATGTGTTACTTTAGTACCCTAGGAAATAGGTGATTCAAATTCTCATTTGTGATCATCTCCTCATACAAGGATAGATTTTGGAATTTTTGAATATAATCCTTGAATGATCATGTACAACATGGTTTTTCTAATTGGCTGAAATAATTCTCCATCAAACTATTTGGATAGTGTGTCTTTAATTCCTTAGTAAAGATTAACCAAGTGACACGGAGAGTCTCTTCTTATTTTTAGCACACAAACATTGATACAAAATTAAATTTTTGGGTTCTAAATAAAAGTATGGCATTATGAACTTTTGTCCACAAGGAATCTAATGTACATAATAAAATATCCATTTGGTTGGTCCAAGTGACTAGATATTTTTCTTTGAACTTACGCACATTGACTTTGAGTAGCATGTTTTGAGTTTCACTATATTTGTATTTAGATCAAATTGACTATAATATCTATCCTAGTTGGGCTATTCATTCATGAACTAAGGCTAGCATTTTATATTTTGTACATTATATG
>JARHVA010000836.1:2925000-3007500 GCA_037957365.1 Torreya grandis | reverse complement strand
AATAAGTATAATGATAAAATATAAATGAATGCAAAGACATACTACAAAGTTATTTTTAGGATTGAAAAGTTAAAAAACAAATAACATATGATTTTTTAAATATTTTGTTTTGAATTTGATGTATATTGACTAAATACAATTAAGTATGTATAATTACTATTATATGAGATTTTAACTTGTAATTTCATGAGATTTTTTGTCATGTATTTTGGGTAATAATAAAAAGTAAATGGGACATACTTTAACACATAGACACTATAAACATTTTTTACTATAAGGAGGAATGGTGAATGCAATTCACCACTTTGGGGTTCTCATCTTCTATCCTCTTTCTCCATTGATAAATTTTTTAATGAGTGTCATGCCTAATACATTAATCTTATATAGTAATTATTACCAATGTGTGATTGACTCAATTAAAACTCAATCATGCATTTTAATGTTAACTTGTAAGCTTCTATGATATATTTTAATTAGATATTAATTTTGTGGAATTTATATTCATTTATAAGTTATAGTCTTTACCTATATTATATCCATGAATAATAATTATCCAAATGAAAATTTTACTCATATTTTTAGTAATAATCACAAGGAAAGAGGATCCACTTTAGCACATAACCATCATAATTTTTTTTTAGTATGGAGGAGTAATGGTGAATATAACTCACAACTTTGGGGTTATCACCATCTAGCCTCTTTCCTCATTGTAAAATATTTTAGTGATTGTAGTGCCTAATAAATCACCCTTGACTCACAATTACTACCAATTATGGATCAACCCAATTATAACCTTAATTTTAATTTGAAGAATTCTATTATAAATTTTAGTAAGATGTTAATTTTGTAATATTTTTACTTTTTTATGTTTTAGTCATTACCAAAATGACCTCTATGAGTAGTCATTATCCAAATGATTTTTTTCCTCATGTATTTTTGGTAATAATCACAAGGCAAGGGGAACACTTTATCACACAACCACCATAAGAATTTTTTTATTTGGGAGAGGAATGGTGAATGTAATTCACCACTTTTGAATTCTCACCCTCTAGCCTCTTTCCCCATAAAAAATCTTTTAGTGAGTGTAGTGCCTAATAAATCACTCTTATCTCATAATTATTAAAAATGTGGTTCTAACCCAATTACAACCAAATCAAGCATTTTAATGATATGTTGAAGGTTTCCATGAGAAACATTAATTATATATTAATTTTGTAGGATTTTTATTCATGTATGTTTTAGTCATTACCAAAATTAACTCTATGAGTAGTCATTATCTAAATGGCATTTTTACTTATATATTTTGATAATATTCACAAGGCAATGGGACCCACTATAGCACACAACCATCATAGTAATTTTTTAGTAGTGGGAGGAATAGTGAATGTAATTCACCACTTTGGGCCTCTAAACCTCTATAATACTTCCCCATTGGTAAATATTTTGGTGAGTATAGTTCCTATTAAATTACCTTTATCTCATAATTATTACCAATGTGGGATTAACCTAGTTATAACCCAATCATGTATTTTAATGTTATGTTGAAGGCTTCCACGAGAAAAATTAATTAGATATTATGTTTTTGAGATTTTCACCTATGTATGATTTAGTCATTACCAAAATTACCTCCATGAGTAGTCCTTATCCAAATGACATTTTTACTCATGTATTTTAAACTCTTATAAAAAACAAGTAACTTAGAATTATGAATTAGATAAAACAAAATCAAAGTTAGAAAAATAAAATACCCTAAAAACTTAGCTATGAAAAAAGAGGAGTATTATATATTGAAACTATTTTTATATATTTTAGTGTAAATTCTGGTATAAAAATAGAAAACCTAATAATAAAAATTTAAGCATAAAGAAAATTAAATTATTAAAAATTCAAACATAATCTGATCATAAGATAAAAATACTAAGAATAACTCATAATGAACAAAAAATTCAAACATACTCTGATCATAAGATCAACAAAATAAGAATAACTCATACTAAACAAATGTGACAACATAAATTTATGATTCAAATTTCAAGACAAATATCATAATAAATCATATTACATTACATATCTCCTCATGAGCTATCATGTGTGTCATATTCTCTCTCACTGTTTTTCTACCAAAACTGAGAGGGGGAGAGGCCTACATTTATAGAGTTTGAAGGCTCTCATAAATGCAATTAGTTGGCTTAAAACCATAAATTCAATTAGTTTTATAAATGAACATGGTTTCATAAGTATAATTGGTTTCATAAATTCCATGTTGGTGTGTAACTTAGAATTTAGTGCAAGTAGAAAAGTGGGTGTGCAAATTGGAATTTAATGCAAATTGTATTTAAAAATAGGATTATTATTTAAATAAGAAAATAATAAAACCTATATAAATTAACCTAAGTAATATTAAACACTAATGTGTAATTAAACATTTACATCAAAATCACCCTTAAGTGAAACTTAAGACGTGTGAAAAAATGATGCTAAACCTATGAAATGGATCTTGGAACTATACCTAATGAGGTACACATGTATAATTAAATTAAAAAAATAATCTATAAAATAGATGTGACACAAGAATATCATAAATAAATAAATATAAAAGATAGAATATTTTCTAAAAATTAATGAAATACACCTAAAATATCTCACCCAAAAAATAAGTACACAACACCCCCTTTAATGCTGAATTATGTGAGGTGGATGAAAAAATATCAAGAATGACAATGTAAGTCTATTAAGGATGGAATATAAGTAGGAGATACACCTTAAAAATCTTACAACTTGTGCTAATAAATATGTCACATGGATCCAAAGATACCAAAAAGTTGAATATATGTTGGGGAAACCAAAAAATGCTCAACACAAAGAGAAATATATTTGTTGAAGAAACCATCACAAGATGATATTTGATCCAAGAAGGGAAATTATTTAGGAAGTATCCATGGTGTAAAAAATATGTAGATGAATGCTGGAGGAACTATTCTAGTAGATTGCACATAAGGAGTGTTGGTGTCACCACCATAACCATTCATCAATCCATCCCAAATGAATACATATGATGGAAGAAGATGCTTAGAAGTGTTTTAGTGCTATGTGCACACATTATGTATGGATGGAATTGTATAGATAGAATTTAGGACTCTCATGCATGCATGGATATGATTATGTGTTATTAATTTCATGTCTAACATAAGAAAGCTTAGGTATCTCATGCCTAAGTTAAGGGAAAGGCCTTGTAAGCCTTACAAAAATAATCTTAGGCCTTGCATGCTTGAGTTAAGGGATAGGTATATTATGCCAAAAAAAATGTGATGATGGATTAGGAATCTCATTCCTGAGTATAGTGCCTAATCAAAGATGTGATGAAGATATCAAATACATATATGAAGTAGGGTTGTGTTGCTCAATTTTCTCTAGAATTTTAGAGTGAAACAAATTGGAGTGGAGCTCATAAAAAATGGCCCTCAAGAATAACTAGAAGAACATGATCAATATATAATGCCATGGTGAGTATTCTAGTGAATAGGTTGGGTGACACAATGCCCTATTAATGATTTCTAATAACTCCACTAGAATAACCCATGGTGTGGAGACTATGGGAATACAAAATAGTTTTGTGATTTTAAAATGAGGCAAACATATCTAGAATGTGAACAAAATAAGCGTGGGTTACAATAAAGGCAACTAAAGGTGTAGTAAGATCATAATGTGACTCATGTTTTAATACATAAAAATATGGGAAAATATTCAAATGATGCATGTCAAAATTAGAATTAGAAAAAATATGTGCACTAAGTGCAATAGTTATAGAATCCACATTATTAGAGTATTGTTGCATGAGTATAACATTGGTATAAAAAGTGTGAATGAGTGAGTTGTGTTTTGTAATTTTTTTAGGAGGATCACATTATAAGAATTGAGGTCCCTATTTTGATCAAATGTTTTTACAAGATATTCCTAAAGTGAGGAAAATTCAAATAAGATCATATCACTCTTAGCTTAAAATTTATATAATTCTTGCATTAGGGTCTCTAAATCAGGGCTCAAAGTTATTACAAGTTATATAATAAGGATAATGTGCTAATAAAGGTGTCTTGAAGGAGACTAGGTAAGAACCTCATGTGTGCCAAAATATAAATGTCCAAACACAAGAATAGGGCATGAATCAAAAGTGCACCAAAAAGGAACAAATAAAAATACTCAAGATTGGTGTAAGAAAGTGTTTACCCCCTAAAACTAGTTTTTGGATATTTATAAAGAGTGCAATAAAAAATTTATTACCCCTAGCTTCTTATAATGATGTAGTTTACATAATATATCACCTTATTACAATATTGAGTTAAAAATGGGAAACATTTTTTATTTATATACAATATGAATCAATTTTAGTTACAAATATAGATCTCTATAAAAAACATATATGCTTTCAAAAAAAAGCACCTCAAAGGGTGTCCTAAGTGTGGATAAAATTGCATGTAAAGTTAGGTAATGTTTAATTACAATGAAGACTCTAGAGATCTATTTTTTTTTATATTTTCATAGATATAAAATAATAAAATTAATATACTATGTGGAAGAGGATGAAATTATATTCATGATGTAAACAAAATCACCTCGCAACTTTAAGTAATTCTCAATATATTGGTGAAATAGCACATGTGTGTACAAAAAACATTAATGGAGGGTGGTTCCATAGAATATGAACATTGAGTATGAAATTAAAAAATGTTGAATGTTAATAATGATGTGATAGAGGCACCAAATTAGGAGTAATTTTTTTATTATGGTTCTAACTGCCCATCAGACCATGCCCCACTCACTTGTCTTCATTTATGCAAAAAATGACTTTTACTGCTCTTTAGTGTAAAATAATAATTAGGTAGGTTTTAAATCATGACATCCAATTAAAGCCAATAAGTTAGATAATTTATGTATACCATTATACCAACACACCTTTCATTAATTTTTTTTGGTTAAAAACATAAGACCTTTTAATAAAAGGGTGAGGTGGTGCACAGTCAATAATGGTGGTCTAGGACAACCATGTGGGTGGTGGGAGGACACAAGAAGTAAATAAAAAAAGTTGGATCTATATGTTTTTTGGTGATAAATATTGCATATAAGTCAATGAAATCTATTGGGAAATTGGCAAGAGTTGGCCAACATTGAAAAATTGCATAGATCAATGCTTTAATATTAATCATACAATGCCAATGCATAGTTAGTGAATATACACCCATAAAAACTTCAATTTTAATTGTAAAATTCTAATTTAAATTCCAATTTAATCCATGTCCAATCTCAATCTCATGGAATTATGTCTATGGACACACAAAAAGTTAGTTTTATAGGTTACAATGGGGTAGGGAGTAGGGTGACCACATGTAGAGGGAACACATTGATGGCTAGGAGTGAAAGTAGGAGGTGATACAATGAATAAAAAGAAGTTTTTATAGGGTTAAGTTAGGGTGTCATGGGATAAGCACAAGGAAATAAGGTTAAAGATAAGATTTCAAGGAGGAATAGAGGAAAGGCCATAGGGAGGGAAGATATTGGACAAGTCTTTTAAAGGATTTTTTTCAAACATTTTTTATTTAATAAATAATAAAAAAAAGTTTTAATAAAAAACTAAATAATATCCCCTTTCAATATTTTTAAATTAAAAAATAAAATACCTCATTAAAAACAAAACATATTAAGAAAATCATAAATAAAATAACCCCAACCTAAACATTAAACCACCCAAAACTAGAAAAAATCAAATCCATTTACCTATGGATGGTTAGAATTGACCAAAATAATCTCATAAATGATCACACCATGTCTAATTTTCATTAAACAAGAGCCTACGCCCCATAAATTAGCTGATATGGACACCTCAACATAGTTATATTTAGAAAATAATTTACTAATTATATATAAATTGATCCAAAACTTGTAGGCTTTAAAGGTAGATCTAGAGTTACAAGGGTCTATTTTGATAAAAATAAAGGATACACTACCTTTTCTTAACTACTAAAAACATGCTAGTGAGATCCAATCTACTCCAAAAAAAACAAATATATAGTGAAGCTAGCCTATTATGTCTCTAATACCACATTGAAAAAGTATACATGGTCTAATCAATGGATTAACAAACTAAGACTACCTCACATTGAATAAATGTGATAGCATAATAATATGATTCACATTATGAGAAAAATATCATAGTCAACCCTCTTGCACTACATAGATCTTCATAAAAGGGGAAGAGGTAAGAATTTTTAGACCTTGAAGGCTCTCATAAATGAAATTAATTGGTCTATAATCATAAATTCAAGTGGTTGCATACATACAAGTGGTTGCATAAAGTTTATGTTAGTGTGAGACTTAGAATTTAGTGTAGTTTTAAATGTGGGTTTGGAAATTGGAATTTAGTGCAAGTTTCATTTTCAAATAGGATTATTTTACAAATAAGAAAATAATAAAACCTAGGTAAATTATCTTAAGTGAACTAAAACACTAAGGTGTAACTATACATTTACACCAACATACACTTTAAATTATAATTGTGGACACCTAATTTTGGTAAAATCCTTATTATTACAATGTTTTAGTAATGTTTTATGCATTTAGGTATTAAAATTTAATTAGGGGCTAATTGAAACTTATTTTTTTATTTTTATCTCTCTCCTTCTTTGTGAGATCTTATGGTAATTTTTTTTAAATTTATCATTGTCATGTTCTTTTTATGCTCATGGGTTAATGTTACAATCCTACTAGATTATTATATATATATATATATATATATATAGTTTAGTAAACACGATTAATTATCTACATTAACCACTTAGTCATCTTAACTAAAAACTCTTAAAATTTACACACCATTATATATTTTCCATTAACAACTAAAATTATGATAATTACAACAAACACAAAATACCAACTTATCCACT
The DNA here is from genome assembly GCA_037957365.1 of Torreya grandis. Lineage (NCBI taxonomy): Eukaryota > Viridiplantae > Streptophyta > Pinopsida > Cupressales > Taxaceae > Torreya > Torreya grandis. The sequence goes on along the minus strand of JARHVA010000836.1, from coordinate 3,000,565 downwards.
GATTCAAGCATATATGCAACTTCCATTTTTTAGCTCCCAAATGTCATTACGATGGTTCACAAATAGTAAAAGTATGAAATATATTATAACTCATAAATATATGTATTGATCATAAATAATGTTTGTAAAAATAAGCATATTTAGTTATACATCCAATTTACATCCACTATTATATAATAGACTAATAAATAGTGTTTTTACATTATTTCTTGTAACCACTATTGTACAGGATAATAAAAAAAATAACATCAAAGTGAAATAATATAAAAGATACAATAGAGATTTTGTATAACAACTCTTAAAATATTCATAATAGCTATCAATATAATTCAAAAAGGTTTTGATCTAACTATAGAGAGGGAGATCATAATTTGGGTGATTTACCTCCAATAACAAACCAAAGGTCCCCTACACGCCTCCCCATTTAGAGTGGCCCTTTCATTCATGAAGAGGTGGATAATAGAGATGTGGTAATCAAGAATTTAACTAGAAATATGTGTGGTATAATAAATAATACATGAAACAATCATATAGACTATGAAATATTTCTCTATATAATATGGCATGACAAATAAATGTAAAATAGAAAGTACATTGGTCAAAGAATATATAACTATAACATTAATTTGTCTAAAGCTTTTCATTATAGTTTTTAGACTTCAAATGAAGTTAGGTCATAGTCCAAAAAACAACATTCTCTTCTAAAACACATTATCCTCTATATTAACCGATGATGAGTAATTTATTCAAAGGACTCCTTCCCATCATCACTAATCATCCCTTAACATGCAGGATGAATTGTGAAAAATCCATACAAAAATCATCTACTCATAGAAATTTATCCCAAATAGTCTAATAATCATGACATACTTATATATATATATATATATGTGTGTGTGTGTGTGTGTGTGTGTGTGTACACACACACACACACATACATATATATATGTATATATATGTGTATATATATATGTATATGTATATATATATATATATATGTATATATATATATATATATATATATGTATATATGTGTGTGTGTGTGTATGTATATATATATATATATATATATATATATATATATATATATATATATATATATATATATATATATATATATATATATATATGTAACATGGTTTCCAGATGCATAATCACGTTAATGTGAGAGACACAATCACCAAAAACAACTCATCAAAAATTTATAGACTAATGAACCCAACCATTTATCACACCAGTATTGTACATAAGTCCACTAGGCATCATACATAAGGAAAACACATAAAAACATAATATATATATATATATATATATATATATATATATGTATGTATGTGTATATATATATATATATATATGTATACATATATGTATATATATTATATATATATATGTATATATATATGTATGTATATATATATGTATGTATATATATATATGTATATATATATATATATGTATTTATATATATATGTATGTATGTATATATATATATGTATGTATATATATATATGTATATATATATGTATATGTATATATATATATATGTATATATATATGTATATATATATGTATGTATATATATATGTATGCATATATATATGTATGTATATATATATATGTATATATATATGTATGTATATATATATATATATGTATATATGTATATATATATATGTATGTATATATATGTATGTATGTATATATATATGTATGTGTGTATATATATATATATATATATATATGTATATATATATATATGTATATGTATATATATATATATATGTATATGTATATATATATATATGTATATATATATGTATATATATATATATATATATATATATATATATATATATATATATATATATACGTATGTATATATAAACATGGTTTCGAGATGCATAATCACGTTAATGTGAGAGACCCAATCACCAAAAACAACTCATAAAAAATTTATAGACTAATGAACCCAACCATTCATCACACCAGTATTGTACATAAGTCCACTAGGCATCATACATAAGGAAAACACATAAAAACATAATAAGTATATAAATGCAATACCTAGTAGAACTAAATCAATCCTACATAAATAAAATACCCCACATACATATAGTAGTAGTATCATGAGAACTTTGATACTAAATGGAAAAGTCATATAGTGTTTCATTTATGTTCCACCTAAATTCACCTAAAGTTCTTAAAATTAATCTGACATAGACCATAAATCCATAAAACACCTATATTTTATAGAGGTATAAAACCTGAAGTTCCATAACCATGACAACATAGCGAAGACTAAATAATACTATTTAATTAGTCTTAAGTATTATTGAATATAATCACCAGTCTTCTCAATTTTCTCTTGTCTATGTTTCTTTTTATAGGATTGAAATGTTGATCTCATCAAGTTTGCATTAAGAACAAATGGCAAGTCCATCATTTTAGTTATTTTTATTCTTTTGGGCCCTTCTAACCGTGGTTGGATCATTTCAATGTTTGGATCCATTTATCAGTTATTTGTATTTTTATCTATCATATTTCATGTGTCAATAGATATTTTAGTGAGCCAAATATATTTTATTAACACATTTAGATCTTGAAAACCCTTCTCTCCTACTTATTTTCCTTCTATGGGCCTGACCTTCCTGATTTGTTATTATTCACATATAGGAGTTCATTAATTTGTGTCTAACCTACTCAATATAATACTTAGATTGTCTCTAGATCATAAAATAAATATTCATATTTTATAGACACCTCTAACCATACTTAGATGTATCTATATTTCCATATCCATTCAACCTTAGTAAATTTGTCTTTGCACCAAGGGTAATTTTACAAATTCAAATTATCTTTATGGGATGACATACATTTCACATGTTAGTGGCATAAGAAGTTACCCAAAAGGCATTTATTTATACAATGAAGACTAAGCATTTTACCTATATAAAAATCATATAAAAATTATCAAAGATACATCTACACATTGAGTAGGACTACTCTAAACTTCCTAAATAAGAAATAATTCATAAGGAAAAATACTTATCCAAGTTTGAATCACCTAAGACATGTCAAGTTTTCCATATTCAAGTGTTGAAAGATAGATGATATGATGCATTCATACTAGTGGATCATGATTTTACATATATATTTAAAGGGAGGATGCATTCATACTAGTGGATCATGATTTTACATATATACTTAAAGGGAATACCTACATTTGGTTTGATTTCCATATTTAGAGTATTGTATACATAGGTATCACTTAACCATTTATTGGACAGTGGTTGAGGTGAGCTCAACACATCACTCTTCCCCATTTTTATAGGTTAATATAGTGTTAAAAGTGGAACTAGGGATTTGAAGTGAATAAGAAAAGGTTTTGTATTCTGTGAACACAACAATCATATGATATCACATAGGAATATAAATTTTAAGTAGTCATATAACTATGCTAAAAGGTGAGGAAAAATCTATAAGGATTAAATTGGTAGAGGTAGATTCCTTCATATGATTCAAGTGTCTAGAGGTTGATAAATTCATCTAAGTGGAATCAAACATATAATTTCTTATATGAGTTATTCTTAGTCTATTTTTAATCCTTTAAGTCACATACACATACTTTTAGTCTTGTATAGACATAAAACAAGATAAATATCTTAATCCTCTTAATGATTTTCATAAACAATAAATTATAATTATTCAATCATACTCTTCTATGACATTCATATTTGTCTTTTATTATAATATCTTATAAAATATGAATACTCTTAAGTTTTACACTTGTTTAGATAATTATATAAACAATAATGTAAAATACATTGGTGAACCCAATCCTATATTGAGCATGTCAAACCCTAAATTTTCCTTTAGGGTTTCTTCCTTGTTTCTAAGGTTTCAAATATTTTAACTTTAATTTTATTTTTAGACCTAATTTATGATTTCCATTCATATCACACAAATCATTCATGGCTATAATGGATATACACAATTTTTTATTTTTTAACTCAATCTATGACTGCAATCATTACATGTTTTTTCCTCTACTATGTAAAATATTTAACAAATGTTTACCCTTGAAGGTCAAATCATTTTTGAATAATAAAATAATAAAATTCATCAAGAAAAATATCTAATCTTCCTTAGTGCTTTGTATTTTTCAAATTTAAAATTTAGGTGATTTCCATTTATCACTTATTTTACCCCTATTCAAGGTTGTCATAACTACCATCCTTCCTATAAATAAAGGAGCAATAATGGGAATGGATTAGATGTTGAGTGATGATGGGTAAGAAAGATAAAATTCAAATTTTTCTATAGAACATGAGAAATGAGATAGTGATGGGTAGAGGACTAGCACTTGGGGAAGCAATGATGCACCCCTAGATGGGGATAGAGGTCAGATAAAAGGAATCTTTGAGGGAGGCCCTAGTAGGTCTGAAAAACAAGAATTTAGGGAAGTGCTAGGTAAGGTTTATTAGAGCTTAAAATTAAAGGGGACTTTGGAAAAAATAGAAATATTTCCCATTGAACAACTTCAAACCATTAAGGACGGAAAGAACTTTCATATCAAAGTCACAGCCTCTCTCATAAGCTGAGCTTCTTCTAGAATGGAATAGGCTTTGGTGGGTAAATTCATGGGATTTAGAACAAATATTGACACTTATATAGCTTAGGCCAAGGAAAAATGGAATATGAAAATTCATATGGACATCTTGGCTATGGTGAATGGATTTTTTATGATCAGACTCAATAACCCAGAAGATTGTGCTAATATTTTAGTAAGAGGTCCCTAGTGATTTGGAAAATAAGGTCTCTTTGAAAATTGGCACCCAAAAATTGATCTAGAAATAGAAAACATCAATTAAATGCCCATTTTGTTGCATCTTCCTAGGATGTCAGTGGAACTTTGGGAAGAAGATCTCTTAATTAACATTGCTTAAACATTTGGCTGTTTGATAGCATTTAATTTAGCTACAAATATATATCTAGAATGGTTCATGCTTATTTCTATGATAACACCTTTGTGAATCATGAATTACATTATTTTATATTTTTAATATCCCATTTGGAGTATGAAATTAGATAATAGAGTTTTAAAAATTAGCCTTTCACTATGATAAATGTCACAAGTTAAGATAGTCTTCAAAGTATTGTTTAGAAATTCCTCAGCCTAGATCGATGTAGGTCAAGCCCACCTAGAAAATAAAAGGAGGTTTATCTTTTAAATAAACTGAAAAGTCTTTGGAGATAGAAGGTATAACAAAACTAAATACTCAGAAAGGTAAAGAGGTAGTGTCAGATCCAAAAAATACTATAGAAGAAAATGCTATGGAAGGAAACAATAATATTGATGTTGACATGGAAAAGTAACTAAAGGAAGTGGATGAAAAAAAATTAACCTAGAAACATAACAAGTTCAATTAGATTCACATTAGCAAGGAGGTAGATTCACTATTTCTCATATAGACACTGGGAGAAGATTATTCAAATTTAGGATTTTCCAAAATCCCCAAATTAGTTTGATATTCTATCACAATTGAAAGATGATCATGATTACTTTCAAGATATAAATAATAATATATTAGGGTAAGATAATAATGCTAAAATTTTAAATCAGTTGATTGATTCGTCATCAAAATTTTCTCAAGAAGAAGAGAAGGATTCTCAAGAAATTATAGCAACTCCCAAGCATTACATTTAATCAAAGTTATCATCATATATTACCACTAGGAGAGGAAATAAAGGGGAATCATATAAGATGCCTCTAAAATTTGGGAAATTAGAAAAAATAAAATCTTTAAAAATTAACTAAGGTGGAAATTACTAATGGAATCCAATCAACCCTTTCGTTCAAGGGAGGTAATTGTTAACCTTTTATTTAATCATGCTGATATTTTCCTAGAATATAAGAGGAATGCATAGTTACTCAAAGTAAAAGTCTTTAGAGATTTTAGAATAAGTCACAAGCCTTCAATCTTGGGTATTCAATAATAAAATATAGAAGAACCCTTTTTTGTCAATCATAAAAATGCCCATTGGAAAGAACCAAGAGTTGTATGTTCTAGTTAGATTGGAGTGTCTATGTGTCTCATCAATTTTTAGGATAACAAATTTTTAGTAGGGGAGCTGATCTTCAAATCTTCCAATCATGTGGTGATTATTTTTATAGATGTAACTAATTTTAAGAAATGGATCTTATCTAACATATATTCACCCAATTCCTTAGCTGCTCATAGAATTTTATGGGAAGAGATAAGAGTTTTTAGGAATACTTGTAAAAATTTCCCTTGGATCATGGCTAGAGACTTTGATTCTACACTATATCCAGGGGATAAAAAAGGTGGAAATCCATTGGTTTTAGATATTATGGAGTATTTTTCCTCTCTAATTTATGATTTAGGGATGATAGATGTGGAATTAAAAGGATCTAAATTCACTTAGAATAATAGGAGGTTGGGTGAAAACCTTATTCAATATAGATTGGACAAAATTTTCATTTCCATTGACTAGTTGTCACATAAGGATATGATGTTAAAGGATATACCTCATGTTTGTTCTTATCATAATCCTCTCAAACTGAGTCTAGTGGAAAATTCTACAATTGAAAATAGGTACCCATTTATAATGGAACATATGTGGTTTTCTCATCAGGATATACATGATAGTATGTTAGAATGGTGGTCTCCAAGTGAAAATGCCTCATCCATGTTCAAGTTTGCTGAAAAAATGAATAATGTTAAAGTAAAAATCAAATAGTGGAATAAATAGGTATTTGTTAATGTTCATATTAAAAAAAAAAGTTAAAATTAGAAATCTCTTTTCTTGAAGGTGAGATAGAAAGAAATGGTTATGATTTAGAAATTCAACATAAGGAAAAACAACTTCTTTGCAAGTACCACACTATAAATCAAGGGAAGAGAGTCTTTAGAGAAAAAAATCAAGAAATATTTGGATCAAGGAAGGTGATAAAAACACTCACTTCTTCCATATGTCTATTTTGAAACATATATCCTACAATTCTATCAAGGAAATTTGAAATAGTGATGGTCAAATCATTTTGGATAGAGATCTCATTAGTCAATAAAGTGTATAATTCTTCAAAAAATTATTAAAGAATGATTTAAGAAGAAATATTAGATTTGAATAATAATTTATTCATGTTATTCTCAAACTAGTTATGTGGGGGGATAATGAAACTCTTACTGCAACAACATCTAATGAAGACCTCAAATTTTTTATCTCTAAAATGAATATGGATAAATATTCTAGTCTTAATGGTTTCCATATAGACTTTTATTTTAAAATTTGGGACATCATTGGATATGATGTGGTTGATGCAGTCAATGAATTCATAGATTCAGCTCAGATGCTTAAAGCATTTAATCATACCTTAGTTGTTTTAATTCTGACAAAGGAGGGAATGGTAAATTTATCTAATTTACATCCTATTATCTTGTGTAATTCCATATATAAGGTAATCACTAAGATATTTTATATAAGGTTGCATCCAATAATATAAGTTATTATCGAGGCTCAACAAGGAGGTTTTATCCTAGGAAGACAAATAAAAGATGGGATTATTGTTTTGCAAGAATCAATTCACTCTATGGATAAGAGTAATAGTGGTGGAATGGTGTTAAAATTAGACATGGCTAAGGCATATGATAAAATTGATTAGAATTTCTTAGATAGAGTTATGAACCAATTTAGTTTGTAGGACAAATTTAGAAAAAGTATTAGGTCTTGTATCTCCTCTTGTATATTTTTGATCCTTATGAATGGAGATGTTCAAGGTTTTTTTAGAAGTGGAAAGGGAGTGAGACAAGGGGATCCCCTATCCCCCTTATTTTTCATCATAATGGAAAAATATTTGAGTATATTTATATCAAATGTAGTGGTAATAACATTGTTAAAAAGATTCAAACCAATTAGGAACATTGATCCAATCTCCCACAAATAATTCGATAATGATACCATTTTACTAGTTGAGGCTTCTATCCAAGAATCAAGGGTGCTAAAATCAATTATTTTTATATACAAACTAGCTTCAAATCAAAAGTTAAACTTTGACAGGAGTTTTATTTATTTTTAACATTGCTTTGGCTAGGTAAACTAGAATTTTTCTTATTTTAGGATGCCAAATAAAATACATGCTTTGTTCATAACTGGGCATGCCTTTTTTAGCAATATTATCTCTATTTCTTACTGAAATCCATTGGTGGAAAGATTTAAAAAAATTATTTGTTTGGAAAGGAAGAATTCTCTCTCAAGAGGGTAAATTATTCCTTATCAAGAGCATTTTTTAGAGCCTCTCAGTCTACCTTCTCTCTCTTTTCATCTTTCCTAAGAGTATTGAAGAAAAACTTAATAAAATTCAAAGGAACTTATTATGGATAGGTTCTAGAGAGAGAAATAAATTTCATTTAGTGGCCTAGGATAAAGTTTGTATTGCAAAAAATATGGAGGCCTAGGCATTAAGAGAATGCAATGGATGAATAAATCACTTCTTTCCAAATTTATCTAGAAATTTCTTAAAGGAAATAGTACTTGGGTTACTATTCTAAGATTTAAATATTTAGAAGGCAAAAATCTTATGTGTATTTTTGAAAATGATCAATTTTTTAGGGGTTCTCACTTCTAAAATTTCCTTAGCTATAACAAAGATCTAATATCCTCAGGCTCAAAATGGTAGATTAGTAATGGTATATAAGTTAATTTTTGGAAAGATCCTTGCATTTTAGATTAAATTCTCCTTTAGTTAGAACCTTGGCATCATGTTTAAGATCTCATTCAAAATAAATATCATAGCAAGGTCCATGAATATTGGTAGATTATTGAAGGTGTTAAGAGTTGAAAAACCCTATGTATAGACAATTTAAATCAAGAACAAAATATCATTGTGTCTAATTTTAATAATTTATTGAGAACTTATCATTTGTCAGGTACCAATAATGAGGAATTTATGGTTTGGAAAGAATCATTTGATGGTCAATATTAAGTGAAATCTAGGTATAACTTGATGGCTTAGATTTCAAGAAATGTGGTGTATTTAGATAAGTTATGGGACAAGTACTTGATCCCCAAATTCAACTTCTTTTTATGGGTGGAAATCCAAAACAAAATATTAACCATGGATAATCTAAGGAAAAGAAATATTATCTAGATCAATATATGCCCTATGTGAAAATGATAATGAATCTATTTTTCACTTGCTTGTAGACTATCCCTATGATCAATAAGTTTGGAATTTATCAATCAATTCAATATTATCTGGGTGTTCACAAATTATTTGTTTGATTTGTGGCAAGCATGGGAGAGTCATTTTCAAAATGTCCTTAAAAAATCTAGAATCTCTCATTCCCCCATATCATCTGGGGATTATGGGGTGAATGTAACAACAAAATATTTAAGAATAAAAAATGCATCGGTAGAATCATGTCCAAAAGGATTTTTGGGGCTGTTGTTGAAAATTTCAATATATTGCCTAATGAAAAAGACAAAAGTCTATTAATTTATGAATAATAACTAGCTCTTAATTGGAAAATTGATCCTGTTTGCTTAGGTAAAAGTGATCCCAGAGATGAAATTAGAATAAGGACCAAATGGAAACCTCCACCTATGGGTTAGATAAATCTTAAATTTGATTGGGATTCCAAAGGAAATCTAAGTCTTTCTAGAGGATGAGGTATTTTAAGGGACCATCAAGGAAAGTTTGTGACAGTTTATTTAGGGGACATGGGGATTAAATCAAATCATTAGGATAAATACGTTGCTACTTTAGGGGGTTCCTAATTGGTAAAAAACTTAGAGTTCAGATTCTAATTATAGAGGGGGCTTCTTTGAACATATTGAATTATTTATCGAGGAAAAATCCTACTATTTGGACAATCAAACATGTGATAGAAGAGGCTATCTCAATTTGAGACTCTAGGCAAGAAGTCATTATTTAACATGTGTACCAAGAAGGAAATAAGATTTCATACTAGTTCACTAACAGGGGTGTCGATTCATTAGGATTATCTAATTAGAATTCCATAAAAGATCTACCTCAAGATATTGGATAGAGGATCAATGAGGAAGCCATTTTTAATGAACAAAATGTTTGATTATATGGGAGTCCTCCTTATAGGTTTTCATAAAGTCTTTTAAAACTATGAATATTTCTCTTTGGCTAAGTTTATATTTGATTAAGTTTTTTCCTATTCCCTCAATTTTTTTAGAATGAAACTTTTAGATATGTGGAATAGTAGGTAGGGTTGAAGTTTATCTATAGAAAGAAGTAAGGAGGTTGCTTTGGGGCTTGTTAAGTGACCTATTTGGTTTATGTGGGAGAGTTTGAATATCCTTGATCCAATGTAAAGGGTTAAAAATAATTTATTGTTGTTCACATGGGTTTTCCTAATAGGATTGAGCCCAAAATTCCTAAGGAAGTTATAATTAATGAGATACTATGGGATTCTCTACAAACAAGGGGTTTCATGTATGCAAAGAATTGAAAGACATGATAGGCATGTGTCAAATTTAATCACAATTATTGGGATTAAAAAACCCTAAATATTAATGGAGTTATATTGGAGGTGACTTAAGAGATAATATCTCATGTTACAAGATTAGATCTTGATGTGACTAAAATTTACAAAATGGGTAGGGACTACAAGAAAGAGGAGGAGAGTTTTCTATCAGAGGGTGAAACACTAGAGGTTTTACATAATGGGTTTGATTAGGAATCTTTTCCAAGGACTTTTTAAGAATTAACCTTCTACCTAATGTAGTAAATTACTCTTAAAGGTAGGTTAAATATAGTTTGATGGTATTTATTTATGTTTTTAGAAAGTGAATGATTATTCAGGTAGGCAGTCTTAAGATTTGAATAAAAATTTCAATATTTTGGTCGTCTCTTTGAAAGGTAAACAAAGCATAGATAAGATGGAGGAAGAACTTGATTTTCAAAAATCAATCATGAGTTGGTTCATGGGGGAGATGACTAAAATTAAAGGTAAGGTTAACAATTTGTATTAGGAGAATGAAATATTAACATCAAATAACCCTAATAATAAACTCAATTTATAAATTCAAGGTCTTCAAGAGAGGGTTAGCTTACTTGAAAATTAAAATGGAAAACTCAAAAATAACATCAGCTTCTTGGTGAACTATAGTAAGGTGGCTATGCTTGAAGGGATCCAAAATGTGGAAAACTTCAGAGCTCATTTAGGTGATTTGTTTGATACTAGCACTCTAGATAAAGGCAATGGTAAACAAATCCAATTTAGTGAGTGCCACAAATATTTTGATAAGGAAAAGCTAATCCTCCAAATTGATTCAAATCTAAAATGTATGAAGAGATGTTGGGAAGATATATCTAGCAATTTGAACATGGAGTAGATTTTTAGTTTTCTTCTATCTACTTGTAGCATATGGAGTTTATTTATCTATTTTAAAGTTTTAATTAGGTTTTTGTGTAGTTTATTCTATTTATATTTTTTTCTATCTCTTTTAAGGACTTGGTGGGTCCTTTGGTCTCTTTTTTTGTACTTATCCTAGGGTTTGGGGACCCTAGTCAAAAAAATACACACCCCTTTAACCTTAATAAAAAAAATACCATCCTTCCTATCTTATGTAAGTTTATTGTATTAATATCAAAAAATTAGGGTGTATCCTTTGGATGTATTCTTCATGAATATTGAATCTAAAAAAACTATAAAAAATAAACATATACTATAGAGGGGAGATTTGATGATATATACTGAAAAAATTAACTCAATATCTTCATATGATTCCACAATTACTAGTTGGGTTATTATAGTGACATAATATGAACATAAAAATATTTCCAAGTTTTTCATATCTTAGGAACAACATCATGACCCCTTTAATGATATTAATATACCTTTTGGAGGTATTGATTATACCATAGGTCTTTAGATTACTACTATGTGATGCCCACCCATGGTGTGGGGGAAACATAAGGACATCCTTAGATAAATATGACTATCCTATAAATCATGTTATCATATCATATAGGGTTTTTAATCATGTAAAACCATCTACCACCACACACTTTGATATGCCTACTACACAATCCCACATGTAGATTTTTATAGATTTGTAGGCTAAGGTATTTCAATTAGAGCATGTCTCTTCTATGGGAAATAATTTAACTAATTTTAATGCAATATTTCATAATCCATTAGACCTAAATATTTTAGCTTATTCTTTTCATATAGGATTTTTAGCTCCTAAGATTATAATATATGATGGTAAATGTGACCTAACACAACATCTAAGAGAATTTCATGGAACATGTTTAGACTATGATTCTACATAAAATCTATTGATTGAGTTGATTTCGTGTAGCCTTAAGGACTATAATTTTTGATGGCTATATGATCTCTATTTAAAATTAGTTCATGTATTTAATCATTTGGCTATCTATTTTATAACACACTTTTCAATCAATTTTGGTGAGAAAATATCCTACGCCTAAATTAAAAAACTTAAACAAGGATGTAATAAGCCAATCAGTTATTATGTCCTTTAATATAAGACAATGTTTTCTAAGATAAACAATCTTATAGTTTACAACAAGTTACAATATAGTTCAATAAAAACTTGTTTTTCCCTTTACATGATTCCATTATGTTTAAAATATTTCCATAATTTGATGAGTTATGCCACATGATTAACTATCATGAAGTCAAACTTATGCCTTGAATAAGCTCAAGTATGTGGAAAATTATTCAACTAATTCAAGTGAAAAGTTTCAAAGCTAACCAAAATATAAGGCCAAAATGACTTATACCAAAAATAGTTAATGCATTATCACAACCTACTAATAGGCTTTTCTCTTATGCTCCATGAAAGTAGATTTTTTCACAATGACCTAAATCTCCTCATAAGCTAATATCAAAGTTAATAGAGTGAAACCTCATATATCTCCCCCCACATAAATATGTTGATATTAGTAGCCTTAATCTAAGGGATTAAACAATAACACATTGTTATTACCATAGATGTGGAGGGACACTCTACAAATAAATGATTTTCACTATGACATAAGATTCATGATCTAATTAATGAAAATATTAATGATAATAATACACCTAACAATGATTTAGGGCCCAACATAATGGGATGCAAAGTTGAAAATAATTTTTGATCCATTTCCTAATTACATAATAACATAAATTAAAGCTAATTTTGAGTTGCATATGACTTATAATACACAATGCATTCTACAAAAAAATGGGAATAAATTATAGGATATTATTGTTACATTTAAGATCACACTTGTGTAACATATTATAGTTATATTTGATGACAATGAGATTTTGGATGATGATTATAGTTAATATTCATTATTTGTATATGCATACATTGATTCATATTCTATACACAGTGTCATGGTTGACAATGGTTCAAGTGATTTTTTTTGCACTATGACACTCCTTACTAATCTTGGATATACACACAAGGATTTGATGGATATTACCAAGATAGTTAAATGATTTGATATAAATATACATAAAACTTTAGGGAGTATTGTGTTATGACTTAAAGTGGTTCCTATGGTATTTTCTACTCCATTCTTAGTTTTACCAAGTACATGTGTATTTTACATGTTGTTAGGATGTCCTTGAATACATAAGCTAATCATATTACCATATTGTGTGTGTGTGTGTGTGTGTGTGTGTGTGTGTGTGTGTGTGTGTGTGTGTGTGTGTGAAGCATAACGATGGAAACAATGTGGTTACAATTCCAAGTATTGCATGAGCAATTAGATAAATGAAACTTTTGAAATTTATAGAGAAGGAAATACATATATTTGTAAGTGAGTGAGCTAGCATTTCCCTCTTAAAATATAGAGATGTGAACTTTTTAAGGTATTGGAGATTGGGGTGATCATGCCTGAATGGAGAATGTCATAAAATGATTATGTCCTAAGTAAATTTCCATTGTTCAATCCATGGGTTGAAAATATAAATTCCCTAACCTTCATGAAGAAGGAGAAATGCTAGATTATTGAGTTACATAAAACTTCAACAACACTACTATTTTAACTAATTATTGAACCCAAAGATTGGAGGGTGGAATCCATATTTATATCATGTAAATCTAAGTAAATTCAATCAAATTATGCATATGAATTATTTATTTAGAATGCTCCTTATTAAAAATTTGAAAAAGTATATATGTGTGTGTACATGAACTATGCTCATGCCACAAATTTGATCAAAATACAACAACCTAATATAAAGTGTCATAAAATATATATGGAATTTCATTAAAAAATTGATATATCCAAAAACCTATAACTTATGTACTTCAATAAATGTTTTAATATGCATTGTATATGGCCAAAATACATCATAACCTATAAATATCTACCCATAATTTGAACCAAATTGATAATCTAACCCAAGATAATCCTCTAAAACCTATAAATATATCCAAAAGTCTAAATTTTCTATGTTTATAGGATATAACATTAATGACAAGCCCACTAATATGTCCTCTATTTGAGATGAGTAATGTAGCTTGTGAATTAATCATCTCAAAAGAAAACATTTAATTACATCATGTTACATATAAATATTTAAATATTTAAAATAGTTCTCTAACATGTGGAGAATATGTCATAATAATAATGAGTAAATCATCAAATCATATATGAAACAGGTAGTTAAAGGCATATATGTATCCTTTAAATATAAATATATAAATTAGGCATGCAATATTAATCATCATGGATGTAAGAAATAAATAGTAACCTTCATAGAAATATGCATGTTCTAGATAATGAAATCACACATAAGTATAAAGGTGCATTAAAATTATCACAAACATAACAAAAAATACTGTATGTATCCACTCATAATCATATAATTTCATGGTCATGGCACACATAATAAATCACACACAATATTACTAAAGGTCACATAAGGCACAAACCCCATAAAAAGGACAATCAAATGTCACAGAAGTAAAGATACACAAATAATGAGCATTCAAATGTCACTATATGAATAATCAATGTCACACAAAAGGAAAGATCCATAGAAATAAATAATTATTCCATAACACACTCAATAAAAATATGTCATATAGTAAGGCAAGAACCAAACAAAAAAAATTCATAAAATGAAAAACTCAATGAATAAAAAGTCATAGAAGAAGGCAAGGGCCTAAATAAAGAGTAATATAATGAAGAAATAAATGAGGTAAATTCATACACTATATCAAGAGCCAAAATAGATCATAATCAATGATTAGTCTAAAATAAAATAAATAACAATAATGCAACATATGAAAAGTCACACTAGTTTACACCATTAACCTATGTTAATGGCATAGTATTAAAAAATAGCTTATTTATGAAATGTAACATTATAACAATAATATAAGCAAGATAAAGACATGTTTAGGAAATCAATCTATCTCAACATGATAAATGGGAAGGTTATATAGTGATATAACCTATAACAATGTAACATATGGAATGAGATTCCCATAACATTGACATGGCCCTTTCCTATAAGAATGTCCTATATTTGTGCATTCATGTAATATCTATAAACTATAGGCCTAAATATCACTCATATATACCATGAATTATTGTGTCTATGGAAAATTATATGTAATATACCAAACACATGATAAATAACATAGATCAAATAAGTGGGCTGATACAATTTGTAGAATTTTATGTGATGGAGAGGAATGGAGGACGTATAAAATTTAAAATAGGTGGTAGGCAGGAAGACTCAGGTGAAGGATATGGGAATGATGATGATGATGCAAATCCAAAATCTGATCAAGAGGATTTAATAATTTTTCTCTTGAGTGATAGTGTCAAACTTGTTCGAGAAGAAGGGTTATTTAATTTAGAAGAAAGAGTGTGGTTGAGAAAATCATTTTCCATGTAGAGCTAGAAAGTTCAATTCCATGCATGGGTTTTGATCTAAACTACCTCAGAAGGTTTAGGAATGGGTTTTCTTCCTTTATTTTCACCCCCTATTATCCAAATATAAGTCAAAAAGTATTACCTTGAATCATGTTGATATGAGGGCTTGAGATCATTTTGGTTTTGGCAATGTGGGTTGTCTCTTAGAGGCCCTATCTTGGGTCTATTTCAAGTTAAAAGGCTAAAAAAAGAGATATTTTCTATGGACTAGTCTATCTATCTTAATGGAATATTGGTGCTCTTTTGTCAAGGATATAATGCTATATCAAAGTGGACATTGAGGGTTATTGGGATGATCCTTGGTTTCCATTTACTGGTTGAGATTCACCATGGTGTGGTTTCGGGGTTACCCCTCTTAGAATATATGTTCTAGTTTGAGTCCCATTTGGAGGCAGTGACCTAGTTTTTCATGCTCATAACCATTGTTGTATTGATATTTGACTTGAAATAAGTTTATTTCGGCTCAATCTAGTTATATGATCTAGTTTTATAATAGGAAGTTTTCATTTTATTTAAGTTTAGGGGACACATTGAAGGTCTCAAGCTTCGCTAGTGTATCCAAATATTGTCTTAATGAGAGGTTAGCTTGTCTAATATTTTTTTCTAGTAAATTCCTCTTTTGTAGTCATGGTTTTTAGGGAATTTAAATGGAACTTTGCCTTTGGTATTTAGATGTGAGGGTATTTGATGCACTTTTGAGAAGGTGCATGATGAAAGGTTTTACCCTTATTTCAAATAATCATGTTTAGGCCCCATTGAAGGAAGGATCTCATTTAAGTAAAAGGCAAGTTTTGGATCTTATGTGAGGTTTGGTAAGTCTCCTAGATACTTCCAAGCATTTTCAAGACTTGATTTGGTTATTTCAGTTACAAGCTTTGATGTTAAAGATTGGAGGTTGCTTATACATATTATGGAGAAAGGTGGGTGTATTGGTAATCATTGATTTTCTCTTGTCAAGCATGATTTTTGTGTGGTTATTTTCTCTATTTTTGGGTTGAGGTGGATGCCTAGATTCAGGGTGTTATTTGGGTCCATTTTCCCTTCGAAAGTGGCCTTAAGCATGAAGATCTTTGTGAAGATGATAAGAAGGGTTCTAGTGCATGTTTCTAATATACTCTATTTTCCACTTGTGACCTTAATTTGGATCTTGCTCTCTGGTGTGATTCCCTTCCCTATTGGTTTTATGGATTCCATGAGGAATCCACCTACTATGATTTCTCTAAAATCCCTTTATATTTCCTTTGGGAGACATAGGCCTCCCAATATGTATAAGAATCTTATGGATTACTTGATGAATCCTTTCTTACATAGCCTATTGGATTCCCTAAGGAATCCTTTTCTAGATGGCTTTTCCATGGATCTTGAGTGGATCCCTTATTTAAAACATTTTGTGTATTATTTTAGGAATACTTTGTTGGTTGGTATATTTTTGGAGACCTAGACCTCCCTTTATGTCCAGGCTAATTCCTGATCTAGCCAAAATCAGGTGTTTGGTTCTTGATCTAGTCAAAATTAGTTGTGGGAGGCCTAGGCCTCTTTCTCCACAAGTCTAGATTGGTTTTTAGTCCATAAAAAATGATTGGTTCCCACACTAGTTATAAGTGGTTATTTATTTTTTATTTCTTTTTTAGGTCCTAATCTATTTAAAAGTGATGGTGGGAGACTTGGGCCTCTTTTTCCATGAGTCTAGGCTATTCTTGGTCTAACTAAAACTGGCTAGTTCCCACACCAATCAAAAGTGGGTGTTAATCTTTATTTTCTACTAGTTTGGGTCCCTTTTGGGACCTCATTGGATTTTTTTTCTTGATTTTGTTTTATTTGATATCTAGTTTGATTTGGGCTGATACATTTGTTTTGGTGGTCCTTCTAGTTCTTGATAAGATGTTTCTCTACTCCTATCTTTTGAATGTTAGGGGGAGACCCATACCTCTTATGTCTAGGGCTAGTTTCAATTTTAGGCACCAAATGTGGGTTTATCCTTAATCCTAACATAAATCAAAGAAGTAACAAGTAAAACACATTATACTTAGGTTGAGATATTTTATTGTTTGGAATATTTTAGTTTCTTTTAATATTTTTAATCTTTAGATTTTTGAACATTTAATGATTATGTTCCTTCTAACCAATGATCTTATCAAGAGGAAAAACACATGTAGGTACTATATCAAACATGGTAATGGTCACCTATCATGAGAAACAAGCATCATATGTATTTGTATTTGAACTTGAGAAGTAATCTCATGTTGTAATGTATCCATGATCATAATTATGAGTCATAGTATCTTAAGTATGATGAATAATTCTAGTAAGTATGATATCCTATGGAATCTATTATGTAGTGGAAATTGGAACATTAAAAATTATTCATACTAATATATTAGAACATTATGGAGTATATAATGGCTATTGTGAGTTTTGCATAAATCTCTGATGTAATGGGTGTTGAAGCATTGATTGTCTAGGAAAGTCAACTAATTTTCTCTAAACCATATACATATAATGAACTTGAATATGTTTTATAACTAATTTAAGTAGTGGTGAGGGTGTAGAAATAAAATAATCTACATTAATAGGATACTCATATGGAATACATGAAATTATAACCACCATGTTGGCAAGTATATTATTCACACATAAATGAATTGAAGATGGTTCTACATTGAGATTATATATCCAAGGATGTATTAATAACATGTCAAATACCCCTAAGTAAAAATAATAATGGAGTATAAAGTACAATAAAAATATAAATTTTGAATATTTAGACTATACAACACATGGTAGTAATAAAAAAATATGAATGATTAAAAAGAGCATGATCGAATTATTTCAATTGAATATAAATAGAAAGGACCTAAAGGTTTAATAAAGCTAGCTTTTTTTAGGTTTGTGCAAGACTGAGACTGGATGTAAGTGATTGAAATTATTGGAAATAAATGAATAAATAGTAAAAAAATGAGTATCTTGATTTACTAATTTTTTTTTTAGGATCTAGAATCTTACTTTAAACAAAGGCATCTTCATTCTACCAGATCCACCCCTATAAAAAGTGCCTCACTTTTTGGGCATAGGTTTTTGTGTCTACTTGTAAAATATATTCCTATGTGATATTAGATGATCACTATGTAAACATATATTAAAAACCTATCTCCTTAACTTTGAAACATTGGCTCTACTTTTGACACTAGGCTAACCTACAAAAATGGGGAAGAGTGATGGTTTGAATTGACCTCAACCACTCCTTAATGAAAGGTTGAGTATTATCTACATATCCAATACTATAAGGAGTGATACCAAACCACATTTACTTATTTCCCTTACATGAATGTGTGTGATCATTCCCCACTAGAATGAATTCATCCCATGATCTAGCTTTCAACACTTGACAATAGAAAACTTGACTTGTATTAGGTGTTTTAGATTTGTCTATGACCTACTCCTTGTGATTGATTTTATATTTTGTAAATCTAGGCAAATCCTTATCAATTTATATAACTCTATCTTATATATGATTTATAGATAGGGAATATGATTAGGATTTAATTATATAAATTGATGACCTTTAGGGAAACATATCATTCCATCAACACACAAAAAGGAAAGTTCAACCCATAAATTAATTTAAATTTATAACATGATCATTTCTTGGTGTGTAGATGAGTCTAGCAAGGTTGGATAACTACAATAATATAGAGGAATTTGAGTATGGATGAAGGTGTCTAAAAAATAGGAATAATGATATGATTATTTAAATATATTATGAGTATGATATTGAGTAGGTTAGACATCAACTATGGAATTTGTATAGGTGACTGATAACAAATTGTTAAGGTTGGGCCCATAAAAGGAAAGAAAATAGGAGATAAGGGTGTGAAATATCCATATGTGTACACACAATTTATGCATGGTAAGGATAAATCAAAATTAACATTGCTAAGTGTCTAATACCATATTTTACTATCTACTATGCTTGTGGTTACATGATCAATAACACATACCTTTCTAATTATGTGTGATGTCATGATCTATATCATGCATTTTTTGTGAAGATTATTATTATTTGATTTATATGTGATATTTAATATTATATACCTAATTTATATATCTATATTGACATGAAACCTTTATTCCTTGCAATACATTTTTCATTCATGCTTTGATGATCTACTCATTACTATGATGACATTTTCTCCATTGTCAGGATCTTGCTCCACCAATAGAGCACATATGATTACTTCTTGTATTAGTAACTAAACACGGAATTTAACTAGAATCAATAAGTAATTAGAAATATGAAACAACATAGGAATATGAGAGACAATACACAATTGTATTAATAATCACTCAGAAGAATATACAATGAAGAAGATGCCACTTCTTCTTCCACCTCAAAGGCTCACCACACCTCAAGACCTTCCCTCTCTCTCTTGGTCCCAACAATCAACTCTAATACATAATTGATGTTCACCTCTCCAACCAGTCAGTAACACGCTGCCAGTACACCAAGTACACAACCGTACTCCAAGTAGATCTCTTGCTCTCTACTGCTACCTGCAAATCACTAGACCTTACTCACCATTGTAGATCTCCAAAAGAAGCCATGCTCACCTGCTGACCAAGATCATAGAAATACGAAGAACCCTTTTGATTCTCCAAACCAACACCCACCTTGGTACTGTGGCACTAGGAGGAACACACCATTACTATCCTCTCTCAGAAGGAGCTTATTTGCTCTCGTACTCTCTAGCTACAAGTTTACAATATAGCCCATGAGTCCATATATAGATCTCATGCTTACAATAATTAGACTATCTTAATTAGAATAATTAGACATACAACTCAAGACTAAGACTAGCCTTCAACATGCAAACTGACAGTCCAAAAATAGACTCTCTGGAAACAACATGCAATCTGCATGTTCACGCATAAGCTGCCGACGTCGGCACCTCCCTGACCAATGTCGGTCGTCTGGTAATCAATGCCGATTGCTTCCTCACTGCCATCTGACTGACGTCGATTGATCAGACCAACGCCGATTGCCCTGTAACGCATTTAGCAACTCTCTGCAATCTCCGTAACCTCCGTAACTTCTCCTATTTGCATCCTGGTGAAGCTTTTAGCTCCACAACCTAACATCCATGGCACATGATTTTTAATGATTACATATTTCTATATAAAATAATATGATTATATTTTATTTTGAGATGAGTAATTTATAGGATACAATAATAACCTCAAAAGGGTACATAATAGTTGGCTTGTCATATATATTATAGAATACATGCATACAAAATTCATATTTTGGGACAAATTTATAGGTTTTAAAGGTTTATATTGGGTCAAATTATAATTGTTCAGATTATTGGTATATATTTACTAGTTGATACATATTTTTAGGCATACACAATGGATATACAAAAACATATATAAGTAAACTATTAATACACACACACACACACACACACACACACACACACACACACACACACACACACACACACACACACACACACACACATACATATTTGTAGGCATACACAATGGATATACAAAAACATATATAAGTAAACTATTAATACACACACACACACACACACACACACACACACACACACACACACACACACACACACACACACACACACACACACACACACACACACACAGACACACACACACACACACACACACACACAAACACACACACACACACACACACATCAATTTTGGGATAAAATTCCATATATATATTTTATGACATTCTATATTAGATTGATACAATTAGATCAGATTGGGGGAATGAACATAGTTCCTACACACATAAGTAAACTTATATATATTTTAAATTTTAAATAAGGAACATTTTGAATCTAAATTGCATTTGTAACAATTGATTTAGTCTTACTTTAATTTGGTATTTATACGACCAAAAAAATAAGGATTTGAAAGATCTTTTTTGATTTCCATTTAGCAATTATCATAAATGGAAATTGATTATCTAATTAGATAATTGGAGTTATCATTCTATTGGTTTAGGATTTTCCCTTTTAACTATAGGTATTCTTTCTAGGGAAGTATGGGCCAGTGAATCTTCGGGTTTAAGATCGGTTAAATGAGTTGTGTGGTTAAGGTTCTATATCGGTCAATGGTATATAATTATTCTTCCTTTATGAGTAATTTATCATACCAACCCATGGATTGAATAGAAATTTTTTCCATAGGATAATGTCCATTGGGGCATGATCAACCCCAATATCCAATGCTTTATAAGAAATAAAATCTCCAAATTTTTAGAGGGAAACGTAGTTTACCCACTTAAAAGTGTATTCCTTCCTTTCTATTTAAATTTAAAAAGTTTAATTTATCCTACAAACAAAGTTTGTTTACACACTAAGTACATCTCTTTATCCTTTTACTTTAGTATTTATCTTATTTCAATACCATAATAAAAGGGGGAAATATTTAGACACTAAATTTTTTTACTATACACTTTGAAATGTTAGTTTTTACATATCCTTATCATACATGAATTATGTGTATACATATGAATATTACACACCATTCTCTCCTACATGATTTCCTTATATGGGCTTGACCTTCCCAATTTACTATCAATCACCTAAAATAATTTCATAGTTCATGTCTAATCTACTCAATATCATACTTAGACTATCAATATCATCAAATCAATATTAATGTTCATCAAACACCTCTAACCATATTTAGACACCTCTAGATTTCTACAAGCTTCTAAATTTTGGTTTCATCCATGCACCAAGAAAAAATCAATTTTCTAATTCAAATTATCTTTATGTTTCAAGTAGTACGTTTTACACGTTAGTGCCATGAAGATCTACCTAAAAGGTTATCTATTTATACAAATAAATCATAATCTTATTACCTATGTAAAAAACATATATCACTTACCAAAGACACATTTTCACCTTGAGAAGGAATGCCTTTGAATTCCTAAATAATAAATTAGTCACAAGGAGTAGGCCCTATCTAATATTTAAGCACCTAATCTAAGTTAACTTCACCATTATAAAGTGTTAACAACTAGATCATAGGATGCATTCATAATAGTAGATCATGATTGCACACATGCATTTAAGGGGAAGAGATACACATGGTTTAATTTCCCTCTTTGGAATGTTTTACATGTAAGCATTGATTAGATATTCATTGGGGAGTGGTTGAGGTAAGCTCAAGCCATCAATATTCCTCTTTTTTATTGGTTATCCTAGTTTTAAAAAGGGAACTAGGGATTTGAAATAAAGGAGATAGAATTATGGATTTTTTGAATATATCAAACATTTTATATCACATAGGAAGACAATTTTTAAGTAGGTGTAGTGACATGTGCCAAACTAGTGAGGAAAAATCTATAGGGATAAATCCATAAGAGGATAACTCCTTAATATAATTTAGGCAACTAGAGTCTATTGGATTAATCTAGGTGGAATCAAACATCTAGTTTCCTGATCTGATCAACTCTTAGTCCATTTCAAATCATTTAAGTCATGTAAACATGGTATTATTCCTATGCATACCCAATAAATATATCTTAATCCTCTTAGTGCTTTCAAAACATATGAAATTTCAATTATTCAAACATACTCTATTGTAGCTTTTAGATTTGTGTTTTATTGTAATATCTTATAAAATTTGAATATTTCTAAGTTGCACACTTCCTTAGATAGTAAAATAAAAAATAAGGTAAAAAATTAAAAACCTATGTTCAAAAATTATCTATGATAATTAAAAAAAAATATTTCCTATACAAGTCTCCAAATTTTTAAAAAATAAGTTTTTATTTCTAGTCATTCATTGTCAACTCTAGGTATACTCTACATTATTTTGTCAATGCTTAACTACTTGCATCAATTCTATCTTACATATTATACCAAAAGAGGGCCTAAGTTAATGCCCATGTAGTTACATCTCACACTTAGGGAAGATGAGTTTTAATACCTACTTTTATTTATCCTTTCAAACTATCCATGAATGATGAATGATTTTATTTTGGCATTCTAGATACATAGTGAAACTCATTTATGGATTCCCAACCCAACCACTTCTTCCCTTCTCATTTTGTATTATGTTTTGATTATGGAAATCTAGGTCAAGAACATTGAATAGAAATATATAAATAGTTGTGTCCATCAATTATTTAAATTACATGTAAGGATAGGCACATCATCAATCTACAAATAAACACAATAAAATTTATATTCAAAAAGTTTTGACATTATATAAATAATGTAGGAGGACATGAACAATGGTCAAAACAAGTCAACATTGGTCTTACCCTTAACAAACATGGTGCATCTAATTTTCTTATTTATGTGGAATCAAAACATCCAATTCGGCACATAGTTAATTACATGACTACATAGTCATGATATACATTCAAAAATATATAAATCATATCAAGTGTGAGTGTTATTTTACATGTGTTTCTCTTTCAAGTTCTATTGTCAGTTTAACATTTTCTTTTTACATGTTATTGTTATTAACACACAAGGATAGGTCTAAGTTATATAGTTTAATAATTTATCCATTATTTTCTAAATTGTGTGAAAACTAATTGAACATAATCCACCTTTTATTAAAATAAATTAGTGAACCCCTATGTTCTTCAAACATGCATAATTCCCCTTATGGTTTGTTTATTTTCATCCATTTTAGAATATGATATTAGGGAATTATTCACCCTTTCTACCATTAGTATTAAATTTATTTTGCATGTGGCATTGCTTAGCCTTAATAATAGTTTATATTAGTGGAATATATGATAATGATTTATATTTATTGAATGATAATTTGTAAAATGTGAATGTTTCAAATGATGAAAATATTGATCAATGTAGTTTAAAAATTGTTAGATAAAATTTTATTGGAAACCATAATATTTTTGATGAAATGATACATGTGGATAAATAGTGAACAAGAAAATATTTTTCATATAGCCACTCCTAGTGGTTATAATTATGTTCCTAAATCTGTTATGCTTTGTGATGAGTGTTTAAATCCTACACCCATGAAAATGGTGTGTTCTTATGGCTAATATTACTATTAAGACTCAAATTTTAATTGAAACTATTAAGGGTAACACCATTATTACACATGATATTGATATATAAGGCATGATATAGGTAATTTACAAAGATAAGTGCATGATATTTCCCTTCATATGGAAGCCTTTGATTCTGGGCTTATGTATAATATTATAGGCTTCCATCCTATTATGAAGGATTTGTTTGACATGCCTCTTCCACATGACTTGGTTATTCTAAATTTTTAATTATTTGATGGTCATGATGATCCTTAAGTGAAACTTCATGTAATATTTATATCTATAGGGAACTATGAGAATATTTGTTTAATATTAATAAAGTTGTTTCCTAACACATTTATTTATGAGACCTTGAAATGGTTCTTTACTTTACTTAGTGGGTCCCAAATTAATTCTAATTCTCAAAGGATTCCTTCCTAGATCAACATATTACCAATAATAGACCTACAACCACATACAAGAGCATTCAACATCTTCAATAAGGCCAAAATGAGGATCTACATGATTACATATTTATATTTATTTGTCATATACACTCTTTGATCTATCAAACATATGACCTTAAAATGCAACATATCTTTATTGAAACTTTTATAATGCATATAAAATATAAGCTACTTGGTGTAGCTTGTAAACTAATTATTCATCTTACTTATATGGCTACTAACCTTATAGTAGAAGGACTTGTTTGGCCTAATGAAAATACCTCACCTCTTAAGGATTAAAACATTATTGAAACCCCTATGCCTACCAGTAATGAAACTACTACTTGGGTTAAGAAAGGAAAAATACATACAATGAGACATGTCTCAAGAATTGTGTTGTACTCAAGTGCTTTGGATGAAGCAAACTTTGGAAGATATCAAGGTAAAGTATGATGAACCTATTCCCATTTTTTTTGATAACACAAGTGCTATAAATATTTTGAAAAATCTAGTAATGCATTCAAGAATAAAACATATTCCCATTAGATATCACTTCTTGAGAGAGCAAGTTGCAGATCAATAGGTTAAGATGGATTATATCAATACTAAAGAGTAGATTGTAGATATTTTCACAAAGGCACTACCAAAATACACATTTGAGTATCTATGAGAGAAGTTGGGAGTAATTTCTTTTACTTCTTGCCATTAAAGTTTAACATCAGTTGAGGGGGAGCTAAGTGTTAGCTCTAGGTAGGCCCTTTACCATTGATGTCAAAGGGGGAGAATAATAGGTACAGGTATAGGTGTATAAATAGGTATAGGTTGCTATAATAAGGGGGAGTTACTGTAGGTTTTTTAGATGATAGTATGTGCAAGATTCAGGATGTGGCAGTTTCAAGATTGCGTTGCCATTAATGATAATGGGGGAAATTATTGGAAATATTGTCATTGATGTCAAAGGTCTAGCATTATTGGTGATAAAGGCTCCATTACATTTAATGATGTTTAGAATAGTTATATCTTGGATAATGTGTGTTAATATTTATTTAATATTAATGAATATATTTTTGGTTGCATATAAGACAAAAGAAGGGCCCATGGAGAAGTCAAAGAGTCATGGGGTAAACACAAAAGAAGAATGGGATGAATTTTCCCATGAAGATTCATCTTGGGGAATTCTAAAAGTCACCAAATGAAGACAAAAGAGGAAGGGCACAATTTTTCATGAAGGGACACTTTGAGGAATATGAAAAGTCACCAAGATAAACACAAAAGAGGAAAGGATGCTTTTGCTTATTAAGGGTCAACATATGACTTTTCAAATGTATGGATATGAAGGGTCATACAAGTTTGGCACCATTTTCCATGAGGATTGAAGGGTCACAAAAGGGGAAGGCCAAAGGCCACTTGGAAAGCTATAAATAAAGGCTTGAGAAGCCCTTTGTAATGTGTGAGATAAATTTAAATTTGAGATAGTAATATCTAGCTTAGAAGAGTAGTGAGAGATGAGTATGATTTGTATTTATTATATCTAGCTTAGAAAATCAAAAGGTGAGAGAGAAAAGAGATATTGTAATAAACTATAATTTACTGAGATAGCAACATTGAGAGATAGTTGTGTGGTATACACAAAGGAGTTGGTGCTCTGTGGGTTGGTGCTCATGAATTTTTTTTGTGTTGGTGCTCAGTAAAGGGGTTAGTGCTCCTATGGGTTGGTGCTCATGAATTGTTGCTGTGTTGGTGCTCAACAAAGGGGTTGGTGCTCTTGTGGGTTAGTTTTCATGAATTATAGCTATGTTGGTACTAAGCAAAGGGGTTGGTGCTCCTATTAGTTGGTGCTCATGAATATTTGCTCATTGGTGCTCAACAAAGGTGTTGGTGCTTGCAAATATTGTATTTTGAGTTGGTGCTCATTCATATACTTGAGATTATTCTCCCTATTTTTTTCCACATTGGGTTTCCACGTTAAATGTGGTGTCTCTCTCTATCTTGTGTGGTGTTTATTATTTCAATTTTATTACATTTCTTGAATGTATGTTAAAATGGAATTTGATTAAGGGAAATTTTATAAGATATATGATATATTGATTCACCCCCCCTCTTAGTATATCCTATGCTTAACAATTGGTATCAGTTTAGGTTCCTTTTGAAAAAAATTTATAGCTTGTAGGTAGATCAAGAAAGTACAATATGGCCATAAATGAAGATGCCTCCACAAGCAAAATAATAGATGATCAAAAAGAAGAAGAGGATGAAGTTGAAGTGAATATGGAAGAACTCATTTGTGCCTTAGAAGAGTTAAAAGTTGTTGAATTTTTTTTTTTGAAGATTGAAGTGATAGATCGAGAAAAATGAAAAAGAGTCAAGGGAAATAATTGAAGATCTACAAACACAATTTGAAGAAGCGAAGAAGAATGAAGAATATTTAAAGACAGTTGAAAATAGTAATAAAATAATGTGAAAGGTATGCTATTGAAATTACTTCTTTAAAAGTAGATTTTGATAAAACAAATAAAACAATCAATGATAGAGCGGCCAATAATTCAAAATTTAAGAATAGAACTAATATGATGAATAAGATATTAGAAAGTCAAAAGGTAATATAAAATAAGATGGGTATCGGATTTGAAAAAAAAAGAGCTGTGTTGAAGCTCTAACAAAAGATGAAACAAAAAGGTAAGAAGTGAAGAATACATAGGACATCTTAAACAAAGAAGGTTGGAGAGAACAAAGCTATAAAAGACAATTAGGTCAGATACACAAATAGGTCCTATTTTTATGGTTACTATTTTTATTGTATGAATATGGTCACAAGAAATTAGAATGCAGAAAAAGAGCTAACAGTCTTAGAAATAAGGAAAAGGAAAGTCATGTAGAGTCAAATAGAAGCTACAACTCTTTTGCTCCTCTATCAAGCTTTGATAAAGAGGCCATAATTTGTTATAAGTGTAATAACTTTAGACACATAGCTTGGTACTATAGAAGCATGTTTGAGTCAATCAAGAAGGACCAAAGTTTCAAGGTTCCATTCATCAATAAAAAGGTTTAGATAGCTTTGCATGCAAGAAATGAAGAAAATCCATGGTTCATTGATAGTAGATGTTTGAGGCACATGACAGGAGACAAAAGCAAGTTCATAACCTTAAATAAGATCAATGGTGGCATAGTGAAATTTAGAGACAATACTACTGCCAAAATTGCTAGAAAGGTATACTAAGTTTAGATAATGGTAGAAATAAAACTAAAAATGTTTTATATGTGTAAGGTCTTAAGCATAATATTTTGAGTGTAAGTAAAATGTGTGATCAGGGGCACACACTAAATTTTTATGCAAAAGGTTGTAAAATTAGAAGAAAAGATTCAGATGTATTGGTTGCAAATGTTTAGAGAACATGTAATAACTTGTATATTCTATAAGATATCAGAGGTCAAAGATGTTGTTTGAGTCAAATTGAAGAAAGTTGGCTATGACACAGGAGAATGGGGCACATAAATTTTAGCAATCTTGTCAACATTAAAAAAAATCAGGTAGTCGGGAATTTTCCAAAGATTACAAAGCCATCTGACCACTTTACGGACCTTGTCGGCATGGGAAACAAGAGATTCAAAACAAAAGAGTACTCAACCACTCAAATGCTAAAGCTTGTTCACACTGACCTATGTGGACCTATGAGGACTCAAATTACTCAAGGTGATAAATATTTCATGTTGCTTATTTATTATTTTTCACGTATGACTTGGGTAATATTTTTAAAGAAAAAATCAGAAGATTTTAGATATTTCAAAGCATTCAAAGTATTAGTCAAGAATGAAACTAGTTTGAAGATCAAATGTCTAAGATTAGATCAAAGAGGAGAATTTATGTCAGATCAATTTATTAAGTTTTTTAAAGATCATGGAATAAAGAAACATTATTCAACAACCAGAACTCCATAGTAAAATGGAGTAGTTGAATGAAAAAATAGAACAGTTAAGGAGATGGCAAAGACAATGCTAAATGAATCTAAGATAGCAGATAAATATTGGAGAGAGATAGTTGGTATAATAGTGCATATTCATAATAGAGCATTATTAAGAGTCAATAGTGATAAGACTCCTTATGAGCTATGGAAAGACAAACCAGCAACAGTTGATTATTTTAGAGTTTTTGATAGCAAATGCTTCATAAAAAAAAATGATGAAAAACTTGGTAAGTTTGAATCCAAAGCAAATGAAGGTATATTTCTTGGTTATTCTTGTAAAAGTAAATCTTATATATGTTAGAATAAAATAACCAATAAAATTGTTGAAAGGCAAGTGTTAGAATAGAAGAAGATGAAACACAAAGAATCAGTGATCCAATAGACATTCTTGAAATCATTTTAGAGGAAGGCTTTGAAGAATCAGATGAAGATGAGGAGAAGGAGAAAAAGGGCACCAAAAATCCATCCAAATACATTTAGAGAAATCATAATGAAAGTGACATCATCAAAGACATAGATAAAGGAATTCACACTAGAAGAATGATAGTAATTGAATCTGAACAAGTTAATTTCTTTTTGTTATCTAAAATTCAGCCTAGAACTTTTTGAGAAGCTAGACATGATGAGCATTGGGTTAAAGCTATGGATGAAGAATTAAATCAAATAGAAAAGAATGATACTTGGGAATTAATGCCTAGACCAAATGATCACAATGTGATAAGAACAAAATAGGTTTATAGAAATAAGTTGAATGAAAATGGAGAAGTGACCATAAATAAAGCAAGATTAGTATGTAAAGAATATGCTCAGATTGACGGAATAGATTTTGAAATTTTTTTTGCACCAGTGGCAAGGTTAGAGGCTATTAGAATGTTTCATGCATATGCAGTGTTTAAAAATTTTAAAGTGTTTTAGATGGATGTCAAATATACCTTCCTAAATGAGAATCTTGAAGAAGAGGTCTACATTGAGTAGCCTAAGGGATTTATTCTCTCACATATTAGTAACCATGTATGAATATTGAAGAAAGCATTGTATGGATTGAAACAAGCTCCCAGATCTTGGTATGCAAGACTTGATAAGTGCCTACAAGATCAAAGATTCAAGAGAGGATTTACTGATAGTAATCTTTACATCAAAACAAAAGGTGAGCATAAATTGATTGTTATGGTATATGTTGATGATATCATTTTTAGAGAAAAAATTGAAAATATGAGAAAACAATTTTTTGATAGAATGCAAAAAGAATTTTAGATGTCTATGCTTGAAGAATTATCATTTTTCTTAAGATTACAAATATTTCAATCAAATAAAGGAATTTTCATATCTCAAAGTAAATATGCCAAGAAAATGTTGAAGAAATTTGGTTTTGAGGATTACGCACCAGTTGGCACACCTATATGTATAGGAAATAAGGTGAGTAAAGACGAAGATTCATCTATTACAGATAAATATTTGTATAGATCTATGACTGGTAGTCTTTTATATTTGAAAACATTGAGGCCAAACATCATACATGTAGTAGGTATGGTTACAAGATATCAATCATCTCCAAAAGATAGTCATGTTTAGTTGGTGAAGAGAATATTTAGATATATCAAGGGGACATTAGATTAAGGATTATGGTATCCCATAGGTAGAGATTTCACTTTGGTTACTTATACAGATTCAGATTGGGTAGGGTGCATGGATGTCAAAAAGAGTACAAGTGGAGGAGCTTTCTTCCTTGGTGATATCTTAGTATCATGGCTAAGCAAGAAGCATAATTTAGTATCACTTTCTACAACTGAAGTAGAATATATTACAGCAATATTATGTTGTACTCAAGTGCTTTGGATGAAGAAAAATTTGGAAGATATCAAGGTAAAGTATGATGAACCTATTACCATTTTTTTTGATAACACAAGTGCTATAAATATTTCAAAAAATCTAGTAATGTATTCAAGAACAAAACATATTCCTATTAGAAATCACTTCTTGAGAGAGCAGGTCACAGATCAATAGGTTAAGATGAAATATATCAGTACTACAGTGTAGATTGTAGATATTTTCATAAAGGCAATACCAAAAGACACATTTGAGTATCTACATGATAAGTTGGGAATAATTTATTTTACTTCCTACCACTGAAGTTTAGCATTAGTTTAGGGGGAGCTAAGTTTTAGCTCCAGATAGGCCCTTTGCCATGGATGTAAAAGGAGGAGAATAATAGGTACAAGTACAGCTATAGAAATAGGTACAAGGAACATGTATAGGTTGCTATAGTAAGGGGGAGTTAATGTAGGTTTTTCAAATGACAATATCTATAGGATTCAAGATGTGGTAGTTTCAAGATTGAGGTTGCCATCAATGACAAAGGGGGATATTGTCAGAAATATTGTCATTGATGTCAAAGGTCTAGCATTATTAGTGATAAAGGTCCTATTACATTTAATGATGTTTGTAATAGTTATAGCTTGGCTAATGTGTGTTAATATTTATTTAATATTAATGAATATATTTTAAGTTGAATATAAGACAAAATAAGGGCCTATGGAGAAGTCAAAGAGTCACAGGGTAAAGACAAAATAAGAATGGAATGCATTTTACCATAAAGAGTCATCTTGGGGAATTCCAAGAGTCACCAAATCAATATAAAAGAGGAATGACACAATTTCTCATGAAGGGACACTTTGAGGAATACGAAAAGTCACCAAGATAAAGACAAAAGATGAAAGGATGCTTTTGCTTATGAAGGGTCACCATATGAATTTTCAAATGCAAGGATACAAAGGGTCATACAAGTTTGGCACCATTTTCCATGAGGATTGAAGGGTCACAATGGGGGAAGGCCAAAGGTCATTTGGAAAGCTATAAATAAAGGCTTGAGAAGCTATTTGAATGTGTGAGATAGAGTTGGATTTGAGATAGTAATATCTAGCTTAGAAGAGCAATGAAAGATGAGTATGATTTGTATTTGTTATATCTAACTTAGAAGAGCAAAGGTGAGAGAGGAAAGAGATATTGTAATGAACTATCATTTGTTGAGATAGCAACATTGAGAGATAGTTGTGTGGTATACACAAAGGGGTTTGTATTTCTGTGGGTTGGTGCTCATGAATTTTTTTTGTGTTGGTGCTCAGTAAAGGGGTTAGTGCTCCTATGGGTTGGTGCTCATGAATTGTTGCTGTGTTGGTGCTCAACAAAGGGGTTGGTGCTCTTGTGGGTTAGTTTTCATGAATTATAGCTATGTTGGTACTAAGCAAAGGGGTTGGTGCTCATGTATAGTTGTTGTGTTGGTTCTCAACAAAGGGGTTAGTTCTCCTACAAGTTGGTTCTTGCAAATATTTTAGTTTGAGTTGGTTCTCATTCATATACTTAAGATTATTCTCTGTGGTTTTTCCCA
The DNA here is from genome assembly GCA_037957365.1 of Torreya grandis. Lineage (NCBI taxonomy): Eukaryota > Viridiplantae > Streptophyta > Pinopsida > Cupressales > Taxaceae > Torreya > Torreya grandis. The sequence goes on along the minus strand of JARHVA010000836.1, from coordinate 2,967,744 downwards.
CATTGAGTTTCCACATTAAATCTTGTGTCTCTCTCTATCTTATGTGGTATTTATTATTTCAGTTTTATTGCATATCTTGAATGTATGTTAAAATGAAATTTGATTAAGGGAAATTTTATAAAATATATGATATACCGATTCACCCCCCCTCTTAGTATATCTTATGCTTAATAATTAGTATTAGAGTAGGTTCCTTTTGAAAAAAATTTACAGCTTGAAGGTAGATTAGGAAAGCACAAGATGGCCATACATGAAGATGCCTCTACAAGCAAAAGAATAGATGATCAAGAAGAAGAAGAGAATGAAGCTGAAGTGAATATGGATGGAGAACTCATTTGTACCTTAGAAGAGTTAAAAGTTGTTGAAAATAAAAATGGAAGATTGAAGCGTTAGATCAAGAAAAATGAAAAGAAGTCAAGAGAAATAATTGAAGATCTACAAGTACACTTTGAAAAAGCCAAGAAGAATGAAGAAGATATAATGACATAGATGAAAATAGTAATAAAATAATGTGAAAGGTATGTTATTGAAATTGATTCTTTAAAAGCAGATCTTGATAAAACAAATAAAGTAATCAATGATATAATAACCAATAATTCAAAATTTGAGAATAACACTAATATGATGAATAAGATATTAAAAATTCAAAAGGCAATATTAGATAAGTTAGGTATTGGATTTGAAAATAAAAAGAGCTATATTGAAGCTATTACAATAGAGGATATGAAAAGGGAAGACATGAAAAATATAGAGGACATCTCAAACAAAGAAGGCTGGAGGGAACAAAGCTACAAAATATAATTAGGTCAGAGATACACAAATATATCCTATTTTTATGATTACTATTTTTATTGTAATGGATATGGTCAAAATAAATTAGAATGTAGAAAAAGAATTATCAGTCTCAGAAATAAGGAAAATAAAAGTCATGTAGAGTGAAGTAGAAGCTACAACTCTTTTGCTCCTCTATCAAGCTTTGATGAAGAGGCCATTATTTGTTACAAGTGTATCAACTTTAAACACATAGCTTGGTACTGTAGAAGTATGTATGAGTTAGTAAAGAAGGACCAGAGTTTTAAGGTTCCATTCATCAAGAAAAAGGTTCAAATATGGTAGAAGAAACAACTTGAAGATTCTATGTTGGTTTAGATAGCTTTACATGCAAGAAATGAAGAAAAGCCATGGTTCATTGATAGTGGATGTTTGAGGAACATGACAGGAGACAAGAGCAAGTTCATAACCTTAAAGAAGATCAATGGTGGCATAATAAAATTTGGAGTTAATACTACTGCCAGAATTGTTGGAAAAGGTACACTAAGTTTAAATAATGGTAGAACTAAAATTGAAAATATTTTATATGTAGAAGGTCTTAAGAATAATATTTTGAGTGTAAGTCAAATGTGTGATCAAGGGCACACACTAAAGTTTTATGTAGAAGGTTATGAAATTAGAATAAAAGATTCAAATGTAATGGTTACAGATGCTCAGAGAACATGTAATAACTTGTATATGCTATTAGACATCAAAGGTCAAAGATGTTTGAGTCAGATTGAAGAAAGTTGGCTATGGCACATGGGAATGGGGCACATAAATTTTGAAAATATTGTCAACATAAGCAAAAAGCAAGTAGTTATAAATCTTCCAAAGATTACAAAACCATCCAACACACTTTGTGGACCTTATTAGCATGGGAAGCAGGCTAGAAGGCAATTCAAAACAAAAGAGTACTTGACCACTCAGATGCTAGAGCTTATTCACACTGACCTATGTTGACCTATGAGGACTCAAAGTACTCAAGGTGATAAATATTTGATTATGCTTATTGATGATTTTTCATGTATGACTTGGGTAATGTTTTTTTAAAAAAAACCCAGGAGCTTTTAGACATTTTAAAGCATTCAAAGCATTAGTTAAGAATGAAACTACTTTAAAGATTAAGTGTCTAAGATTAGATCGAGGAGAAGAATTCATGTTAGATTAATTTATTGAGTTTTGTGAAGATCATGGAATAAAGAGATATTATTCAGCAACCAAAACTCCATAGTAAAATGGAGTAGTTAAACAAAAAAATAGAATAGTTCAGGAGATGGCAAGGACAATGCTAATTGAATCTAAGATAGCAGATAAATATTGGAGAGAGGCGATTGGTATAATAGTGTATATTCAGAATAGAGCATTATTAAGAGTCAATAGTGATAAGACTCCTTATGAGATATGGAGAGACAAACCAACAATAGTTGATTATTTTAGAGTTTTAGGTAGCAAATGCTTCATAAAGAGAACTGATGAAAAACTTGGTAAGTTTGAATCTAAAGCAAATGAATGTATATTTATTGGGTATTCTTATAAAAGTAAAGCTTATCAATTTTATAACAAAAGAGCCAAGAAAACTGTTGAAAGTGTAAGTATTAGGATAGAATAAGATGGAACACAAAGAATCAGTGATCCAGTAGACATTCTTGAAATCATTTTAGAGGAAGGCTTTGAAGAATCAGATGAAGATGAGGAGAAGGAGAAAAAGGGAACCAAAAATCCATCCAAATATGTTCAAAGAAATCATAATGAAAGTGACATCATCAGAGACATATATGAAAGAATTCACACTAGAATAATGATGGTAAGTGAATCTAAACAAGTAAATTTCTCTTTGTTATCTAAAATTCAGCTTAGAACTTTTCAGAAGCTAGACATGATGATCATTGAGTTAAGGCTATGGATGAAGAATTAAATCAAATAGAAAAGAATGATACTTGGGAATTAGTGCCTAGACCAAAAGATCACAATATGATAGGAAAAAAATAGGTTTATATAAATAAGTTGAATGAAAGTGGAGAAGTGACCAAAAATAAAGCAAAATTAGTATGTAAAGGATATGCTCAAATTGAGGGAATAGAGTTTGAAGAAACTTTTGTTCCAGTGGCATGGTTAGAGGCTATTAGAATGTTTCTTCCATATGTAGTGTTTAAAAATTCAAAATGTTTTAGATGGATGTCAAATCTACCTTCCTAAATGGGAATCTTGAAGAAGAGGTCTACATTGAGTAGCTTAAGGGGTTTATTCTCTCAAATATTAGTAACCATATATGCATATTGAAGAAAGCATTATATGGATTAAAACAAGATCCCAAATCTTGGTATGCAAGACTTGATAAGTACATACAAGATCAAATATTTAATAGAGGATTTACTAATAGTAATCTTTACATCAAAACAGAAGGTGAACATCAATTGATTGTTGTGGTATATGTTGATGATATCATTTTTAGAGAAAATATTGAAAATATGACAAAAGAATTTTTTGAGAGAATACAAAAATAATTTGAGATGTCTATGCTTGGATAATTATCATTTTTTTAGGATTGAAAATATTTCAATCAAATAAAAGAACTTTCATATCTCAAAGTAAATATGCCAAGGAAATGTTGAAGAAATTTGGTTTTGAGGATTGTGCACTAGTTAGCACACCTATGTGTATAGTAAATAAGGTGAGAAAAGATGAAGATTCACCTATTATAGATCAATCTTTGTATAGATATATGATTGGTAATATTTTATATTTGATAGCATCGAGGCAAGACATCATGCATGTAGTAAGTATGGTTGCAAGATATCACTCATCTCCAAAAGATAGTCATGTTCAGTTGGTGAAGAGAATATTCAGATATATCAAGGGGACATTAGATTATGGATTATGGTATCCTAAAGGTAAATATTTTACTTTGGTTGCTTATACAGATTCAGATTGGGTAGGGTGATTGGATGATAGAAAGAGTATAAGTGGAGGAGCTTTCTTCCTTGGTGATAACTTAGTATCATGGCTAAGTAAGAAGTAGAATTCAGTATCACTTTCCACAGCTGAAGTAGAATATATTACAATAGTATTGTGTTGTACTCAAGTGCTTTGGATGAAAAAAACTTTGAAAGATATCAAGGTAAAGTATGATGAACCTATTTCCATTTTTTTTGATAATACAAGTGCTATAAATATTTCAAAAAATCTAGTAATGCATTCAAGAACAAAACATATTCTCATCAGAAATCATTTCTTGAGAGAGTAGGTTATAGATCAATAGATTAAGATGGAATATATCAGTACTACAGAGTAGATTGTAAATATTTTCACAAAGACACTACCAAAAGACATATTTGAGTATCTGTGAGAGAAGTTGGGAGCAATTTTTTGTACTACCTGCCATTGAAGTTCAACATCAGTTGAGGGGGAGCTAAGTGTTAGCTATAATTAGGCCCTTTGCCATTGATGTCAAAGGAAGAAAATAATAGGTACATGTATAGGTGTATAAATAGGTATAGGGAATAGGTACGGGTTGCTACAACAAGGGGGAATTACTATAGGTTTTTTAAATGACAATATCTATAGGATTCATGATGTGGCAGTTTCAGTATTGAGGTTGCCATCAATGAAAAAGGGGGATATTATTGGAAATATTGTCATTGATGTCAAAGGTCTAGCATTATTGGTGATAAAGGTCCCATTGCATTTAATGATGTTTGTAATAGTTATATCTTAGCTAATGTGTGTTAATATTTATTTAATATTAATGAATATATTTTTTGTTGCATATAAGACAAAAGAAGAGCCCATGGAGAAGTCAAAGAGTCACAGGGTAAAGACAAAAGAAGACTGGGACTCATTTTCCCATGAAGAGTCATCTTGGAGAATTCTAAGAGTCACCAAATGAAGACAAAAGAGGAAGGGCACAATTTCTCATGAAAGGACACTTTGAGGAATATGAAAAGTCACCAAGATAAAGACAAAAGAGGAAAATACACTTTTGCTTATGGAGGGTCACCATATGAATTTTAAATTGCAAGGATATGAAGGGTCATACAAGTTTGGTGCCATTTTCCATAAGGATTGAAGGGTCACAAAGGGGGAAGGCCAAAGGTGATTTGGAGTTCATTCTAGAAAAAGTTTTCAAATCATGATGAAACCAATTTCATAGTGTAGAGATCATTGAGAGCTTTTTGATGCTTTTTGTGGTTCAAAAAATGGAGTCCATATGCTCAAGATATAGCCAGTTGAAGAAATCTTGTGATAGGGGGTGTCAAAAGTGACGCGGCACTGTTAAAAACATGCCAAGTGGACCAATAGCCATTTGACATGTGGAAAAATAATTTGGTGCAAAAAAAATTTGGTTTGGTGTTTTTATTCACATGTTATTTGAAATTTTCAAACAAGGCACCAACTTGCACAAGTTGCCACGTCACCCGCCACATCATCCCACCAATCATGCAGTAACCAAGTCAAAGCACAACCTAAGTTGGCACCTAAGCCTTAGGCATTTGCAAAGGAACAAACTTGGATATTTTAATCATTTAAACTATCATACCCAATGCATGTGGGACAAATACAAGTCAAAGGCACCAAAAAAAGAGGGAAAAACTTTCAAATCTCATGTTAAGCACTTAGAAAGAAGGAAGGCCAACCTTTTCACTCTTCCCAAGTGCCTAGAAAGGTGGGAGGTAGTTTTGAACCTTTGACTTGACACCTAAAAGGTTAATGCCTTGACCACTTCAGCCACAGAGGTTGAAGTGTTATAAAAGGGACTAATTTCTACTTGAAAAGACATAGGAAGTCGACTGTGTATTGGAGAATATAGACCCACTTATAGTATTTAGTCATTTTGGAGCCCTTAGAGGCTGAATTAGATCTTGGAGTAAACTATAAAGTTGTTTATAATTTTGATATGCTTTGTTTAGTGTATTTATTTTTAAATTTTGGAGAATTGGTGATGCCATTTTGAGCTATAGAAGTTGCCAATTTTGATTTTAGAGAAGCCTCTGCATGTGATCAGGAAAGTGAAGGACGTGCTGAGTCAGCCAAGGTCTTTCAAAGGTCTGATCACTATTTTTACAGATAGATATGATCTTTTGTTTTTTTTTAAAGTATTATTTTGGCTTGAAAATTTAGCAACAATTAATGGATCAGTTCGATACAAACTCGGGGACGTAGGAATTCCAAACCCCGTAAACAATTTTTGTGTTTTGATCTTTGAATTCAATTTTGCATTTCATTTTTAGCTAATTTATAGGTTATAATTTAGATTTTAATCAGAATGCAAAAATTACTTATTTGATTATTTACGAGAAATTGGATAAAATTGAGAATTTGAAAAATCTGACAATTTCAATGGATATTTGATGTGATCTATTAATTCACCTTTATTTCAGTTTTGAAACTTGATTTAGATCAGATTTAATCATTCCAACATATTATAAGTTGAGAAATTTAGAATTCATACTTTTAAAATTTCATTTAGAGTTTATCAATGGAGTTTACAGATCAAGTTGGTATTAGAGTGGTTAGAATGCAGGGATTGCTTCTAGTTGTGTATTGACAGTTGCTTCCAAAATAGTTGGATTATTGGTTTGCAAATTGACTATTATTATAGTGTATAGTGTGAAATCAATTGTTTGTAGGAAACCATGGGCAAGTTGTCACAGATTGAGGTCATCAAAGATGAAAATGCAATCTTGAGATGCTAGAAATTTGCACTTGAACTGCAAGTGGCAAAGTTAAAATAAGATCTTGAATCCAAGGATGAGCTCTTGATTAGATTGCAATGTGGTGAGTGTGAAAAGCTAAAGCCTTCAACTTTAGATGTAGAAACTATTACTGAGTTTAGTGTAAGTTTTTCACCATAAGAATCTTCATCTTCTTCCACCATTTTAGATTCAGATTCTAGTAATATTGTTTTTGGTGATTTTGAAAGATACACTAAGGGCATAAGATCTAAATTGTTGTTTAAAATGGGTTATAATGGAAGAGGACTTGGTAGAGATAGCCAAGGTATAACTAACCCAATTCAGGTTGAGCATAGACTTATTCATAGAAGTTTGGGTTATACTAGTGTGCAGGTGGATGATGGAGAAGTTTCTTCCATGGCTAAAGGAAGACGAGCTTCCAATAGCGAAGGTTCTAGGTCACTAGTTCAAAGGTGTAAAGGTAAAAGAGGTATTGAGATTCCATCTCCTGATTCTTACACTAAATCTTTTGATCCAATTGATACTTTTAAGAAGTTTGGATATAATGTACAGAAGATAATGCAATCATTTCCATGCACTTTTTGTGGGTTGAATAACCATAGTGCTAAGACTTGTTGGAAATGAAATGCTTTGTTGAAGCAAATCGCATGTTTTAAAGACCATTCTTATGTTAATTTGGGAATTTTCAAAAGGGGACCCTCACCTAAGAAAGAAGTTTGTACTCATTGTAAATTGAGTGGACATATAATTGATAGATGTTTTAAGCTTCATGCATCTTCACATTCAAGTAATGTTAGAACTAAGATGATTTACAAACCTCTCACTAAGGTTAATGAAGCTAATTCAATCCATAATGTAGTTGACAATACAACCTAGGATAAGGTAAAACCTACAAGTGAAAATCCATTTAAGGGGTTAAGTCAACAATATGTAATTGATAATGAATCCATAGAGACAATCAATTTCACTAGGAAGAAACAATTGGTTAAGTGGATTATCAGTACATTCTTTTTGCAAAGCATGGTTAACAATTCACCTAAGGGAATGAACAAGCTTTGATAGATGTAGATTAGAGTTGGTGGGAACACTTCAAGACAGGTTTACCATATGAAGTTTTTCAATTCTCAGTTTTTGATAACTCTAAGTTTTTGATCTCTAGAATATACTATATGGGTAGTCTAATAATGGATAAGACATTTACTCATTTGAAATAGTTGGGGATAGTTAGATTACTATTTTGAATGTATCTATTTTGTCACAATGATGTTTAGATGCATTTTTTAAGACCCTTTGGGCATGTTTAGATGTTAGGCAACATACAATTTTGGTTGTTTGCATTTGCTTAGAATATAAGTCTCATACTAGGGAATTATATTGAAACATGTCCAAAACATTTATTGTATGTTTTCAACATTATAAACTTGTCTTGCAGTTACATTGGGAGTTGTTTCAATTTTTGACAATTCACCGCTTTATAGGATGTGACATTTGGGCAGGTAGTTTGATATGTTGTAAACACTTTGGCAATTGCAAATTCAATTACTCATGCCTTTGGATTAGGCATTTTTACAGTTTGATTGTGAATAATTTTAATGCAAATTATTTATATCTCTTGCTATGATTGGGTTCTATTTTCATGGATGTAGTAGACTAGTTATAAGATATCAAGTGATAGTCAACTTTTGGAGACCAAAAGCCTCTTTTGTAAGGAGGTGTGATCCAGAGTTCATTCTAGATAAAATTTCCAAATCATGATGAAACCAATTTCAAAGCATATAGCTCGTTAAGAGCTTTTTGATGCTTTTTTCAGTTTAAAAAATGGAGTTTGGATGCTCAAGATATAGCCAATTGAAGAAATCTTGCAACAGGGGGGTGTCAAAAGTGATGTGGCACTGTTAAAGACATGTCAAGTGGACCAATAGCCATTTGATGCATGGAAAAATTAAGTCAATGCAAAATAATTTTGGTTTGGTGTTTTTATTCACATGTTATTTGAAATTTTTAAACAAGGCGCCAACTTACACAAGTTGCCATGTCACCCGCCACGTCATCCCACCAATCATACATTAACCAAGTCAAAGCATAGCCTAAGTTGGCACCTAAGCCTTAGACATTTTAAAATGAACAAAATTGGCTATTTTAAGTATTTAAACTATCATACCTAATGTATGTGGGACAAAGACAAGTCAAAGGTGCCAAAAAAGGAAGGAAAAACTTTCAAATCTCATGCTAAGTGCCTAGAAAGAAGGAAGGCCAACCTTTTTACTCTTCCCAAGCACCTAGAAAGGTGGGAGGTAGTTTTGAACCTCTGACCTACTACCTAAAAGGTTAATGTCTTGACCATTTCAGCCATGGAGGTCGAAGTGTTATAAAAGGGACTAATTTCTACTTGAAAAGACACAGGAAGTTGACTGTGTATTGGAGAATATAGACCTGCTTATAGTATTTAGTCATTTTGGAGCCATTGGAGGCTGAATCAGAGCTCATAGTTAACTAAAATGTTGTTTAGAATTTTGATACACTCTGTGTAGTATATTCATTTTCCCATTTTAGAGAATTGGTGATGCCATTTTGAGCTATAGAAGTTGATAATTTCAATTTTAGAGAAGCCTCTGCGTGTGATTCAAGAAGGTGAAGGACGTGATGAGTTAGCCAAGGTCTTTCAAAGGTATGATCACTATTTTTACAAAGAGATATGATCTTTTGTTTTTTTGTAAGTATTATTTTGGCTTGAAAATTTAGCAATAATTAATGGATCGGTTCGATACGAACCCGGGGATGTAGGAATTTTGAACCCCATAAACAATTTCTATGTTTTGATATTTGAATTCAGTTTTGCATTTAATTTTTAGTTAATTTATAGATTATAATTCATATTTTAATCATAATTCAAAAATTACTCATTTGATCATTTACGGGAAATTGGATAGAATTGAGAATTTGAAAAATCTGATAGTTTCAATGGATATTTGATATGATCTATTAATTCACCTTTATTTCAGTTTTGAAACTTGATTTGGATCAGATTTAATCATTCCAACATCTTATAAGTTGAGAAATTTAGAATCCATACTTTTAAAAATTTATTTAGAGTTTATTACTGGAGTTTACGGATCAAAAGGTCATTTGGAAAGCTATAAAAAAAGGCTTGAGAAGCCATTTGTAATGTGTGAGATAGAGTTGGATTTGATATAGTAATATTTAGCTTAAAAGAGTAGTGAGAGATGAGTATGATTTGTATTTGTTATATCTAGCTTAGAAGAGCAAATCTGAGAGAGGAAAAAGATATTGTAATGAACTATCATTTGTTGAGATAACAACATTGAGAGATAGTTGTGTGGTATAAACAAAGGGATTGGTGCTCTTGTGGGTTGATGCTCATGAATTGTTGTTGTGTTGGTGCTCAACAAAGGGGTTGGTGCTCCTATGGGTTGGTACTCATGAATTGTTACAGTGTTGGTTCTCGACAAAGGGGTTGGTACTCCTGTGGGTTGGTTCTCATAGATTGTTGCTGTGTTGGTGCTCAACAAAGGGGTTGGTGCTTCTATGGGTTAGTGCTCATGTATAGTTTCTATGTTGGTGCTTAGCAAAGGGGTTGGTGCTTTTGTAAGTTAGTGCTTGTGAATATTATAGTTTGAGTTGGTGCTCATTTATATACTTGAGATTATTCTCTATGATTTTTTCCACATTGGGTTTCCACGTTAAATCTGGTGTCTCTCTCTATCTTGTGTGGTGTTTATTATTTTAGTTTTATTGTATATCTTGAATGTATGTTAAAGTGGAATTTGATTAAGGGAAAATTTATAAGATATATGATATATTGATTCACCCTCCTCTCAGTATATCCTATGCTTAACAATTGGTATCAGAACAGGTTCCTTTTGAAAAAGTTTTACAGCTTGAAGGTAGATCAAGAAAGCACAAGATGGCCATACATGAAGATGCATCTATAAGAAAAAGAATAGATGATCAAGAAGAAGAAGAGGATGAAGTTGAAGTGAATATGTAAGGAGAACTCATTTGTGGCTTAGAAGAGTTAAAAGATGTTGAAAATAAAAATTGAAGATTGAAGCGCTAGATAGAGAAAAATGAAAAGGACTCAAGGGAAATAATTGAAGATCTACAAGCACACTTTGAAAAAGCCAAGAAGAATGAAGAAGATCTAACGATACAATTTAATTTAGTAAGAAAATAATGTGAAATTTATGTTATTGAAATTGCTTCTTTAAAAGTAGATTTTGATAAAACAAATAAAACAATCAATGATAGAGTAGCTAATAATTCAAAATTTCAAAATATCACTAATATGCTGAATAAGATATTAGAAAGCCAAAAGGCAATATCAGATAAGAGAGGTATCAAATTTGAAAAGAAAAAGAGATATGTTGAAGCTCTTACAAAAGAGGAAACAAAAAGGGAAGACATGAAGAATATAGAGGACATCTCAAACAAAGAAAGCTAGAGGGAACAAAGCTACAAAAGGTAATCAGGTCAGAGATACACAAATAGATTCTATTTTTATGGTTACTATTTTTATTGTAATGGATATGGTCACAATAAATTAGAATGTAGAAAAAGAGCTAATAGTCTTTGAAATAAGGAAAGGGAAAGTCATGTAGAGTTAAGCATAAGCTACAACTCTTTTGCTCCTCTATCAAGCTTTGATGAAGAGGCCTTAATTTCCTGTAAGTATAATAACTTCAGACACATAGTTTGGTATTGTATAAATGTGTATGATTCAGTCAAGAACGACCAGCGTTTTAAGGTTCCATTCATCAAGAAAAAGCTTCAGACATGGTAGAAGAAACAACTTGAAGATTCTATGTTTGTTCAAACAACTTTGCATGCAAGAAATAAAGAAAAGCCATGGTTCATTAATAGTGGATGTTTGAGGTACATGATAGGAGACAAGAGCAAGTTCATAACCTTAAAGAAGATCAATGGTAGAACAATGAAATTTGGAGACAATACTATTGATAGAATTATTGGAAAAGGTACACTAAGTTTAGATAATGGTAGAACTAAAAATGAAAATATTTTATATGTAAAATGTCTTAAGCATAATATTTTGAGTGTAAGTCAAATATGTGATCAGGGGCACACACTAAAGTTTTATGTAGAAGGTTGTGAAATTAGAAGAAAAGATTCAAATGTATTGATTGCAGATGCTTAGAGAATAGGCAATAAATTGTATATGCTATCAAACATCAAAAGTCAAAGATGTTATTTGAGTTAGATTGAAGAAATCTGGCTATGGCACAGGAGAATGGGGTACATAAATTTTGACAATCTTGTCAACATCAACTAAAATCAAGTAGTGAAGAATCTTCCAAAGATTACAAAGCCTTCTAACATGCTTTGTGGACCTTGTCAACATGGAAAGTAGGCTAGAAGGTGATTCAAAACAAAAGAGTATTCAACCACTCAAATGATAGAGCTTGTTCACACTGACCTATATGGATCTATGAGGACTCAAAGTACTCAAGGTAATAAATATTTTATGTTTCTTATTGATGATTTTTCACATATGACTTGGGTAATATTTTTAAAGAAAAAAATAAAAGCTTTTAGACATTTCAAAGCATTCAAAGCATTAGTTGAGAATAAAACTAGTTTGAAGATTAAGTGTCTAAGATCAAATTGAGGAGGATAATTCATGTCAGATCCATTTATTGATTTTTGTGAAGATCATGGAATAAAGAGACATTATTCAATAGCCAAAACTCCATAGCAAAATGGAGAAGTTGAATAGAAAAATAGAATAGTTCAGGAGATGGCAAGGATAATTCTAAATGAATCTAAGATAGTAGATAAATATTGGAGAGAGGCAGTTGGTATAACAATGCATATTTAAAATAGAGCATTGTTAAGAGTCAATAGTGGAAAGACTCCTTATGAGTTATGGAAAGATAAACCAACAATAGTTGATTATTATAGAGTTTTTGGTAGCAAATGCTTCATAAAGAGAACTAATGAAAAACTTGGTAAGTTTGAATCCAGAGTAGATGAAGGTATATTTATTGGTTATTATTTCAAAAGTAAAGCTTATAAATGTATAACAAAAGAACTAATAAAATTGTTGAAAGTGCAAGTGTCAGGATAGAAGAAGATGGAACACAAAGAATCAGTGATCTAATAGACATTCCTGAAATCATTTTAGAGGAAGGATTTGAAGACTTAGATGAAGATGAGGAGAAAGAGAAAAAAGGCACCAAATCTCCATCCAAATACATTCAGAGAAATCATAATAAAAGTGACATCATCAGAGACATAAATGAAGGAATTCACACTAGAAGAATGATGGTAAGTGAATCTGAACAAGTTAATTTGTCTTTATTATCTAAAATTCAATCTAGAACTTTTTTAGAAGATAGATATGATGAGCATTGGGTTAAGGCTATGAATGAAGAATTAAATCAAATAGAAAAGAATGATACTTGGGAATTAGTGCCTAGACCAAAAGATCACAATGTGATAGGAACATATGGGTTTATAAAAATAAGTTGAATGAAAATGGAGAAGTGACCAGAAATAAAGCAAGATTAGTATGTAAAGGATATGCTCAAATTAAGGGAATAGATTTTAAAGAAACTTTTTCACTAGTGGCAAGGTTAGAGGCTATTAGAATGTTTCTTACATACGTAGTGTTTAAAAAATTTAAAGTGTTTTATATGGATGTCAAATCTACCTTCTTAAATGAGAATCTTAAAGAATAGGTCTAAACTGAGTAGCCTAAGGGATTTATTCTCTCAAATATTAGTAACCCTATATGTAGATTAAAGAAAGCATTATATGGATTGAAACAAGTTCCCAGAGCTTGGTATGCAAGACTTGATAAGTATCTGCAAGATCAAGGATTCAAAATAGGATTTGATGATAGTAATCTTTACATCAAAATAGAAGGTGAGCATCAATTTATTATTGTGGTATATGTTGATGATATCATTTTTGAGAAAATATTGAAAAGATGACAAAATAATTTTTTGATAGAATGCAAAAAGAATTTGAGATGTTTATGCTTGGAGAATTATCATTTTTCTTAGGATTGCAAATATTTCAATAAAAAAAGGAATTTTCATATCTCAATGTAAATATGCCATGGAAATGTTGAAGAAATTTGGTTTTGAGGATTGTGCACTAGTTGGCACACCTATGTGTATAGGAAATAAGGTAAGAAAGGATGAAGATTCCCCTGTTACAGATCAATCTTTATATAGATCTATGATTGGTAGTCTTTTATATTTGATAGTATCAAGGCCAGACATCATGCATGTATTATGTATGGTTGAAAGATATCACTCATCTCCAAAAAATATTCATGTTCAATTGGTGAAGAGAATATTTAGATATATCAAGGAGACATTGGATTATGGATTATGGTATCCCACAGGTAGAGATTTTACTTTGGTTGCTTATATAGGTTCAGATTGGGTAGGGTGCTTGGATGACAAAAAGAGTACAAGTGGAGGAGATTTTTCCTTGGTGATATCTTAATATCATGGTTAAGTAAGAAGCAAAATTCAATATCACTTTCTACAGCTGAAGCATAATATATTGCAGTAGTATTATGTTGTACTCAGGTGCTTTGGATGAAGCAAACTTTTGAAGATATCAAGGTAAAGTATGATGAACATATTTCCATTTTTTGTGATAACATAGGTGCTATAAATATTTCAAAAAATCTAGTAATGCATTCAAGAACAAAACATATTCCCATTAGATATCACTTCTTGAGAGAGCAAGTTGTAGATCAACAGGTTAAGATGGAATATATCAGTACTACAGAGTAGATTGTAGATATTTTCACAAAGGCACTACCAAAAGACACATTTGAGTATCTATGAGAGAAGTTGGGAGTAATTTATTTTACTTCCTACCATTGAAGTTCAGCATCAATTGAAGGGGAGCTAAGTGTTAGCTCTAGGTAGGCCCTTTGCCATTGATGTCAAATGGGGAGAATAATAGGTACATGTATAGGTGTAGAAATAGGTATAGAGAATAGGTACAGTTTGCTACAGCAAGGGGGAGTTACTGTAGGTTTTTAGATGATAGTATGTGCAAGATTTAAGATGTGGTAGTTTCAAGATTGAGGTTGGCATCAATGAGAAATGGGGATATTGTTGGAAATATTGTCATTACTGTCAAAGATCTAGCATTATTGGTGATAAAGGCCCCATTACATTTAATGATGTTTGTAATAGTTATAGCTTGGCTAATGTGTGTTAATATTTATTTAATATTAATGAATATATTTTTGGTTGCTTATAAGACAAAAGAAGGGCCCATGGAGAAGTCAAAGAGTCACAGGGTAAAGACAAAAGAAGAATGGGATGCATTTTCCCATGAAGAGTTAGCTTTGGGAATTACAAGAGTCACTAAATGAAGACAAAAGAGGAAGGGCACAATTTATCATGAAGGGACACTTTGAGGAATACAAAAAGTCACCAAGATAAAGACAAAAGAGGAAAGGATGCTTTTGCTTATGAAGGGTCACCATATGACTTTTCAATTGCAAGGATACGAATGGTCATACAAGTTTGGTGCCATTTTCTATGAAAATTGAAGGGTCTCAAAGGGGGAAGGCCAAAGGTCATTTGGAAAGCTATAAATAAATGCTTGAGAATCCATTTATAAAGTGTGAGATAGAGTTGGATTTGAGATAGTAATATCTAGCTTAGAAGAGCAAAGGTGAGAGAAGAAAGAGATATTGTAATGAACTATCATTTTTTGAGATAGCAATATTGAGAGATAGTTGTGTGGTATACACAAAGGGGTTGGTGCTCCTGTGGGTTGATGCTCATAAATTATTGCTGTGTTGGTGCTCAGCAAAGGGGTTAGTGCTCCTATGGGTTGGTGCTCATGAATTGTTGCTATGTTGGTGCTTAACAAAGGGATTGGTTCTCTTGTGGGTTGGTTCTCAAGAATTTTTGCTTTGTTGGTGCTCAACAAATGGGTTGGTGCTCTTGTGGGTTGGTGCTCATGTACAGTTGTTGTGTTGGTGCTCAACAAAGGGGTTGGTGCTCCTACAGTTTGGTCCTTACAAATATTTTAGTTTGAGTTGGTGCTCATTCATATATTTGAGATTGTTCTCTATGGTTTTTCCCACAATGGTTTCCACGTTAAATCTGGTGTCTCTCTCTATCTTGTGTGGTGTTTATTATTTCAGTTTTATTACATATCTTGAATGTATTTTAAATTAGAATTTGATTAAGGGAAAGTTTATAAGATATATGATATATTGATTCACCCCCCCTCTTAGTATATCATGTGCTTAACATTTAAATCCTACACCCATGAAAATGGTGTGTTCTTATGGCTAATATTACTATTAAGACTCAAATTTTAATTGAAACTATTAAGGGTAACACCATTATTACACATGATATTTATATATAAGGCATTATATAGGTAATTTACAAAGATAAGTGCATGATATTTCCCTTCATATAAAGGCCTTTGATTCTATGCTTGTGTATAATATTATAGGCTTCCATCTTATTATGAAGGATTTGTTTGACATGCCTCTTCCACATGACTTGGTTATTCCAAAATTTTAATTATTTGATGGTCATGATGATCCTTAAGTGAAACTTCATGTAATATTTATATCTATAGGGAACTATGAGAATATTTGTTTAATATTAATAAAGTTGTTTCCTAACACATTTATTTATGAGACCTTGAAATGGTTCTTTGATTTACTTAGTGGGTCCCAAAATTAATTCTAATTATCAAAGGATTCCTTCCTAGATCAACATATTACCACTAATAGACCTAAAACCACATACAAGAGCATTCAACATCTTCAATAAGGCCAAAATGAGGATCTACATGATTACATATTTATATTTATTTGTCATATACACTCTTTGATCTATCAAACATATGATCTTAAAATGCAACATATCTTTATTGAAACTTTTATAATGCATATAAAATATAAGCTACTTGGTGTAGCTTGTAAACCAATTATTCATCTTACTTATATGACTACTACCCTTGTAGTAGAAGGAATTGTTTGGCCTAATGTAAATACCTCACCTCTTAAGGATTAAAACATTACTGAAACCCCTATGCCTACCAATAACGCAACTACTACTTGGTTTAAGAAAGGGAAACAACATACAATGAGACATGTCTCAAGTCAACTCCATTTTTTTTCAAGAATAAGTACATCATACTAAATAAATTATTAGAAAATAATTTGATTGAACTACCTCATATTCATGAAAAATAATACAAAGGATGTCAAAATGATACAATATAAAGGTATTTTGTTCAAAACATAGAATTATAGGCCATTTAATAAATAAATGAATTTATTTAAGGGAAAAAGTATAGATCACATAAATTAAAACAAGATTATGATTTATTACTAAAATTCCCAAGGAAAGGGTATTGTATACAAAGAAAACCAACCTCCTAAGGATGTTTTACAATTAATAACATTTAAGAAAAATGAGAAATATCAATGACCTCAAGACTTTGACCATGACAATTATGATCTAATGTGTGACGATATATACTTTTGGTGTCATCACGAACCCCAAGATATAGATTAGTACTTCATATAACATAACATGGACTTCAGTTAATATATCTTTCTACATTTCTATTTTTATGACACCTTTTCTTATTTTGTTTATGGTACATGTTTATTTACTTCATATAATGACCCTTGCTTATTTTAATTTCAAAAAATGTTTAAAAATTATTATACTAATAATATTTACTTGAAAATGTTATTGTATACATATATGTTTTAGTTACTGAAGATCTCTTTTGAAAGAATGTTTTACACATCCTAAGGAGTACTTTAGGAAAGGGGTGGGGTCAGTTTGTGGTGTTTTTCAAGAGATGCCCATATTATCCTATCATACTTATGTATCATCATCATCATCATCATCATCATCATCATCATCTTAATTCAAAGTTTTTATCCTCCTTTGGGTCTATGTTCTGTTCATTTATCTTATTTTAGTTAGTATTTTGAATTTTACCAATTAAATCAATCCTAATTGATCTAATTTTGTATATCATTCATAGTATTTCTTATTGAATCAACATGGCAAATCTAGTCTATTTCCCAACTAAATTGATCCTTATCGATCTAGTTTTTAATATAATTCATAGTATTTCCTATTAAATCAACATGGCTGATATATTCTATTTCATATCAATATCCTTCAATAAATCAACCCTATCAATTTAGTTATTTTCATACTTCTGACTAAATCAATTCCAATTTATTTAGTTGTTTTCCCATTTTTAATAGATTGACATAGAAAAACTAATACTGTGTCATTCTTGATTCATAATATTGAATCAATCTAGATTGATTCCACCATTATTTGAGATAGGTGACTTTTAGGAGTTTTAATGATATTTATAACATTCCAATATCATTTTAATAGGAGAATAACATTCATTTTTTCTTCTTTTGCAAGAAATACCTACTTTAAGTACATAAGAGTAATTATGATATATGAGATTATTATTTTATAGGTTTAGTCTTGTTCAAAGTATTTGAATCTCAATTGAAGGAAGCTACACCAGGGAGGTGCCCCTTAGAATTTAGATTTAGCAACTAAGGACACATAGGTATTCATCCTTGCAATTTAAATCTTCACCTAAAAAATCTCTTGTAAAATGCCATTAGATCCAAGGGGGGTATTGATGTGCTGACAAGTATACTCATGATATGTATCCCTATCCCCAATCTATTTATTTTATTATATAGATAGATTCTATATAGTTTTAGAGTAGTACATTTTTTATTACTTCTCTCCTCACTAAGATTATCATCATGATTATACTAGTGTAGGTTAAGGCATATGCATATGTAGTCATATAAAATGTCCAAATTGGTAGATTGAGTGTGGTTTGTGACATCCAATCCACCGGTCCTTTTTGCATGCTCTCATGACCCTTCTAGACACCTTTATACTTATTCTCAGTTATCTGTAGCCTTCTAAATGGTCATTCTAGCTCATCTAGGCTCTATTTCCCAAGCCAATTCTATCCCCATAGGTCCTGAGCTTGTAGGATAGGAGTGACATACTTGGAATATAGCACTAGACCCTAGGGTGTCCCATTTTTAGTGCTCCTATCTAATCACATTTTGAGCCCAAACAACTATTTTCATCCAAATCCTATCCTTCATCATGTCAACCTAGCACAAATACATCTAACCCATGATTAGTAGTTCCCTATAAAATCCATCCAAAGGTCATTTTTAATGGAGGTGACAAATGGTAAAAAGGAAGAAATAATTAAAAAAAGAACTAAGGCAAATTTCCTTATTCTCTGCACATAACCACCCAACATAACTGCAAACATATTCAAACCCTCCTACCAGTTCTTAGCCACCTCAAAAACTCTTAATTTGGCATTTTTAAATCCTCATTACACTATTACATGAATCACATCAAGTGGGAGAACTACATATGGCTTGATCCCTCTTCAAAGTATTGGTATGTAGGCAGTGTACCCACACAAGGGGTGTGGATACATGTTTAATACATCTTACACACACTAATCCCCGCTCTTTCTCAAGTTTTATCAAGCATAATGAAGGTTTAGGGTTTCAAGATTGAATAATCTCTACAATGAGCTATGTTAAAACTCAACACTTAATATTTTATAGGTAGACTCATATAGGGACAATGAATAAAACCTAGAAAAATAAATATCTATGACCAATTTGGATAATAGTGGTAGGAGTGGACTATAGTGCCAAACCCCCAAGTGTCTTGTTTTTGGCACTCTTATTCCTTCATTGAACAAAATATAGATTCTAATTTGTGACACTATCCTAGTCTTGCATTACCAGTTTTAGCCTTTGTCTCAACCATATTAATCTAGTTTTAAGCTAAGTTGTATTTCTCCTTAAATGCTATTTTTAGAAAGGTTTAAAAGACACAATAAATTATACAAATAAGTACTATAATTATTTCAATATTATTTAGTGATTTATTATTCCAGACTCTTAACTAAAATAAGAATAAAACTCCACTATTCCTGAAATTATTAAATCATTTGGTGAACCTGACTTACTTTGTTTGCACATAAAACTAGAAACCCTAGGGAAAATTCCTTGTTAATTTTTCTAGTATTTTTATGATTTTTCCTATGTATTTAAATAAAAAATTCAAATTTAATTTTAAAATTTATATTAGTAATTTTAAAAATCATTTCTTTCAAACCCTAGCTGCCTATACTAGATCTTGGTATATTTCCAATATTTTTCTGATTTTATTTTCTTACATATTTAAAATCAGAATTCACATTTAATTTTTAAATATACAATAATAATTTTAAAAATCATTTCTTTCAAACCCTAGTTGAACTTACTAGGTCCCTTTGATTCTTGAGGTATCACCTTACATGTTTGTGAGATTTGTATCATTTTTATGCATATTCTAGTTTGTTATTTTTAGGATTTTACATTTCCTTTATTCAATACTTTCCCTTCATTGCATTTTGCTTATTACAAAAAATTCAATCTATTTTCAATTTGTTTTTTTACTTTCATAATGGCCCAATATACCAATTTTGATGAAACTAATAGGAGGGAACTTCAAGAACTTTTAATTAAACATCTTGATATGCAAGATGATATGCTTAAAATATTGCAATAAGAATAACAAAAAACAAACAATGGTCAATCTTCTTAAACCATAGAACAACAAGTTACACATGACACTACAGGGGTAATTATGTCTCAACAACTCCCTATAGTAGCCTAACCTTCTTATGAGGCACCACCAGTTACGGCTAGTACATCTTTGTCTCCTAATGTAGCTTCCTTTGTGCAAGAGATAAAATATCTTAATCCAAGGTGCTACATCTTGATCAAGGTAACTCTAGACCTATAAAGGCCTTGTATTATTTTTCTCTACTTCATACACCATTGGCACATCATATTGCTTCTACACCCTCACCACCAAGTTTTATTCAACCCAAGCTCACTCTATATGATGGAAAGGGTGATCCAGAGACACACTTGAGAGATTTTCACATATCATGCATGGATTATATGCCAAATGACTAGTTACTAACCAAGTTATTTCCATGGAGTCTAAAGGATTATTCTTTACAATGGTTTTATAGTCTACCAAATCAGTCAATCAATTCATTCAATCCTTTAACTGACATGTTTCTAGCTCATTTCAATATTAATATAGGTGACAAGGTTTCTTATGTCCAATTTTCACAATAGAGGCAAAGGCCAAATGAGCATCTCATAGATTATGTTCTTCAATATAAGACTATCTTTACTAAAATGACTAGCCCCATGGCCGATCAAGAATTATAGGATCTCTTCAAATAGAGTCTTCTAGCAGCTTTACATGAGTCAATAATGTTCAAAAGGTTCTCTTCCTTCACTGAGTTATGTCACACACTTAAGGAAAGGGAAGCCAAATTAATTTCAATGGGCAAACTCAAGTACACAAACATATGAGAAACAAAAAACAAGAATAACAATAAAGTCCCATACAAAGTAAAGATTAATGATAGAAAAATTCAAAATAAACCTATAGTTAATGCAACTTCAAAGCCCCTTTAGTGAGTGATTTTATCAACACCTCCTTGGTAAACATTTACCCATCTACCAGTATCTCTAGCTAGAGTCTTACAATAACTATTGGAATGTAATATCATATCTCTCCCTCCTATTCGAGAAGTTGATCCAATAAAGCCTCTTCCACAAGGATATGATAAAAATACATTTTGTGATTTTCATAAGGCACCAAGCCATAAAATAAATAGATGCATTAGTTTGAAACACAAGATATATGACTTGATAAATGACAACTTTATTGATCTTGGTACTCCAGTTGAGCCTCCTCAAGCAAAGCAAACATAGAACAAGGCTCTAAATTTTTTCTTAGATCCATTCCCACAATAATCTAAATAAGAGACATGGGATACATCAAGTGTTCACGATGCATATCATGCACACCCTCCACCAACTACATATCAGGCACTTTTAGTTGAGCCACATCCTTTGAGCAACATGATTGGTGTGTATAATTTTAGAACTTCAACTAGACCTTAGATCTCCTTTTCAAAGTATGAGATAGTTGAAAATGATTTAGATTACTATGCACTCTTTATTATAGCTTACATTAATCATCATCCCATTTATAGTGTTCTCATAGATAATGGATCTAGTGTGAACATGTGCACTATGACATTATTGCAACATTTGGGATATTTAGAGCAAATATTACCCCGATGGACATAGTTATCAGTAGATTCAATCGGCACATACAGAGTCCATTGGGTGAGATTTTACTTCATCTATAGGTTGGTCTAACACATTTGGCCACATCATTTACTATTGTTCCCAATTCAAGAGTTTTTGATATGTTACTTGGTTGACCACAGATTCAAAAACTTCATTTAATACCTTATATAGTTCATAGATGCATGAAATTCATTCATGATAATCAGGTTGTTACAGTTGGTGGAGTTCCATAGGAGTTACCACTCCCCACTTTAGAGCCATCTACTACTCTATAGTCATTAGTTATAACTTATCCACCAATTATAGTTCTTCCTCTAGTTTAGATTTAGACATAGTCAAGGCCTTCCTCACTAGCATAGAGATTTCATACACTTCCATGAAGGCCTCTTTTAAACAAGCCATAATTTTAGGACTCTAGATAATTTATATATATAATATTCACACACAAGGTAGTATCATTGAGGTCTCATGCCTCTACACATAGATAAAACTTTTAGAGAGATTTTACTACTAAAAAATGGGTTCCTACGAGCCCTATAGTTTCATCCACTTCCTAGAGTTACAAAGAGACCCCACAGTCAATTTCTACTAAAAAATTTTTAGAGAATTTACAGCATATACAACTTTTAGATCCACAGTCTCATCCTTTTCATCATGCTTCATGATCATGCATGATCCCTCTCCTTGATATAGGACACCATGATAGGGGTTCTCTTATGAGACTTATTGGTTATTATCATTTCTTCTCAGCTTACTTGTACATAGTTTCTTAGTAATTTATTGTACATAGTTTCTCAATATTTATTGTACATAGTTTCTTTATGATTTATTATACATAGCCTATTTCAAAAATACCAAAAACATTCAAATATTTAAAAAATCCAAAAACATTCAAATATATCAAAAATACCAAAAACATTCAAATAAATTAAAACACCAAAAATATTTCAATTATATGCATTATCCATGCTTTACATGTCTATTACCATGCTAGACTTACATTTGCTATTCAATGCTATTGTTTGTCTAGCTATCTACATTACCATGCTTCACTTGATCTTATTTAAGTGTGTGCAGTGACATTTAGATCCTTGATTGCTTCACTTGACCCATTAATGGGGAATCCTACTTGTAAAATCAAGATATACATAGATATATCTATCATCTAGGGTCATTATCTACATGACTACACCATCCAGGTTATGTAATTCCTACACCACACAATCTGGTTATCATGTTAATTTATATTAATTACTAAATTACCTAGATTATTCTATCAATACTTACTAGTATATATCAATTATGTATTTCTTAGCATCTACCTATTATTGTACTCCATGTCTTACATACTTTCACTTCTTGCTTTTATTACATAGATGCGATTGTATTTCTAGCATTTACATGCTTTCCCTTCTTGCTTTGCATAGCTAGATGTGATTGCATTTTTTAGTTCCTATTTTATCTCTTGTATGTGCCTTAGGACATTTTCCAATGTCCTTTTCTTCTATTCTTGTGTGTGCCTTAGGACATTTGTTAATGTCCTTTTTTTGTAATCTTCTATGTTCTTGTGGTCCTCATGCCAACCTTACATGTTTTCAATTGTACGTGTATGTGAGAATTTGAACATACCTTGTGTGCTTGCTTTCTAGTTTAAAGTGATAGGTGCCCATGTCCCTTTTTTGTTTGGCCCCTTGGTCACTCTTGTATACTTCTTACTTCTTGCCTTGTGTGCTTGTTTCTTGTTTGATTCTCATTGTTTTCAATGCTATGATCCATATCATGTATTATCTTGATTTCTTCGATGCCTTGATAAACATCATGCTTCATCCCTCCCTGACAAATAAAAACTAATAATTAACATTTCTAGTTTTAATTCAGTACATTGCATATGTTATTACATTATTACATCTATCTAGGTATATCCCTATTGATCTAATGATCTCCAATACAAACTATGCTATATCTTGACACATCTATTCAATTATCATTACTATAACATGTATTTTTTAACATAACACACTGGTAGGGATCTTTATTCTAAGGGTAGTTATTCTATGGTATTCATTCCTACCCTTAGAAGAGGGGGAAAAAAATAAGGGTTTTGTCATAGAAATCAAAGCCTCCTATCGATAAAAAAATTAGTTTTTAGAACACTCAGAACAATAACCAAAACCCAAACTAGATATAATAGACTAAGAAAATAGCAATGATTATAGAATAATTATCAGAATCAACAAAGGATAAGTGTTCTAGACTCAGAATATAGTGCCAAACATCAAGGTGTCTTGATTTTGGTGATCCTATCCAAATAACAAAAAACCAAGATTTTCTAGAAATAGACAAAAAGGTAATTTTAGTTATAGTTTTTTCAACAATAGTTAAAATAAAATTTAGTAGTGTTAGTATAGTTTTACTTAGAGAATCTAGATATAGGGGGAATTATGCATGATATGATGGCTCTTACTTCTAATTTTAGATTGGGCAGTTGGTATAACTTCCAGATCAGAGTCCATGTTATAAACACTAATGATTAGGGGAAATGTGCATGACACATTTGCCTTCTTTTCTTTCTAAGTTTAGTATATTACCCAGGCATTATCAATAGTTGTGTGCCTTATTCCATCTACAAGTGGTTGGCATCATTCTTTAGTGGCTTCCATATAAGCTTAGTTCCTATTTTTAGAGTGGCTTTCATACAAGCCTAATATACACCTTTTAAAATGGCCAAGATTGGCCTAGTTTCGAGTACACATTCAACTATCCATGTCAAATTGTTATATTTTAAATAATTCATGGGCTTCAAGATCCATCTCATATGATATACATCCATACCAATATTAGTTCATAATTTCAATTCATGGATAATGATGGATCCAAAGGACTATCTAGCCTTTGTATTCTTGATCCACCTACTCAAATGGATTGGACACACAATCTAAACATTGATTAACACATGCATGACCACATAGCTTCACTTAGTGGGTGATGATGAAACCAAAGGGATAGCCTATTCTTAAGCCACTCTTAGGGAATTAAGCACTCAGCTCTATTCATGATATTACTCTTGGTACAACATACACCCAACATCATTCAACATCACTCAACATTATAACAAGTTTTGTATTGGTTTATGTACTTGATGAGGTTTATTCATTCCATTTTATTCCTCTCTCTTTTACCTAGTGTTTATACATTCTTATTTTAGACATAATGTGTTTAGTAAGAAATAATCTACTTCTTGATTTCTCTCATAGATTTACAAGTCACAATGTGCTCTCTTTATGCACACTTAACATCACATATATTCATAGGCTTTCTAATTTTCCTTTATCCTAGTATTTTTCTTTGAAGCATCACTATAATAAAGGGGGGGGGGGGAATTTAGTCACATAAAATTTCCAAATTGGTAGCTTGAGTGTGGCTTGTGATACCCAGTCCATAGGTCCTTTTTACACGATCTCATGACCCTTCTAGACACATTTTTGCTTATTTCTAGTAATCTGTATCCTTCCAGATGATCATTCTTACTCAACCAAGATATATTTCCCAGACAATTCTATTCCCCTAGGTTCTGAGCCTATAGGAGTAATATACCTAAACTATAGCTCAGACCCTAGGGTGTCCCATTTTTTACACTCTTATCCAATCATATTTTGAGCCCAAATGACCATTTTCATCTAATTCCTATCTTTCATCATGTCAGCCTAACACAAACACATCTAACCCATGATCAATAGTTCCTTATAAAAGTCCATCTAAAGGTCATTTACAAGGGAGGTGAAAAATATTACAAAGCAAGTAAGAATACAAACAAACCAATAAGGAAAATTTACCTATTCTCTACATACAATCACCCAACACAGTTGCAAACATATTCAAACCCTCATACTAATCCCTAGCCACCTCAAGTACTCTCAATTTGGTATTTTTACATCCTCATTACATTATTGCATGAAACACATCAAGTGGGAGAACTACATATGGCTTGATCCCTCTTTTGAGTATTGGTATGTAGGAAGCATGCCCACACAAGGGGTGTAGATACATGTTTAGTTCATCTTACACACACTAAGCCCCCCTCTTTCTCAGGTTTTATCAAGCATAATGAAGGTCTAGGGTTTTAAGATTGAATCAGCTCTATAAGGAACTCTATCAACATTTAACTCTTAATGTTTCATATGCAAACTCGTATAGGGACAACATATAAAACCTAGAAAACTTAGATCTTTGTGACCAATTTAGACAATAGTAGGAAGAGTAGACTATTGAGCCACACCTTGAAGTGTCTTCTTTTTGGTACTCCTATCCTTTCATCAAATGAAATTTAGATTCTAATTTGTGACACTTTACCAATCCTCTACAACTAGTTTCAACCTCTATCTTAATTGTCTCAGTCCAGTTTTAAGCTAACTTATATTTAATCTTATTTACTACTATTTTTAGAAAGGTTTAAAAGACACAATAAGTTATACAAATTAGTACTGCAATTATTAAAATATTATTTACTAATTTATTATTCCATACCCTTAACTAAAATAGGAATAAAAATCCATTATTTCCAAAATTGTTAAATCAGGATACAACCATAAGTAGATTTCATTTATCCATGCTTAGGTTAGTTTTTAATACCTTTTTATGAAATTACAACCCTTATAGCCATTTTAAACTCATGTATTGTTAGTTTAGATTCTTACCATATTGGATCTAGGTTACCCTTATTTGTTTTTAATTCCGTGAATTTTAATTATTATATCCTTGATGTACCCATTTAAAGACAATTATTTATTAAAGACTTATCCATGATTTACAACATGACTTTATACACGTATGGTAGTCCTATTGTGCCCTAACACACATACCCTAGTTTAAAATTTAAAATAAGGGACTAATATTTATTGAACATCCTTTTGAGGTCTTTTGAAGTAGAAGTATATGGTATAGAATTTTGGAAAAGTGTGAATTTAAGAAATTTATTAGATGTTTGAGAAATATGCTTGACTATCTTGGTTATTAGCTAATTACCTAACACCATTTGCAGGTTATGTCTCATTGCTCATAGGGTATTTTAAAATCTAAAAAGGATCGAAGATGTGTCTAGGCCATACTCAATACTTTACATTTTTCATTTAATTTTATTTAACACTTATGCATATGGTTTTATTTATGGTTTATAGTGCTAATTGAGATAACATGTTTTATGTTTAGTGGGAATTTTATACCTATGATATGTATTAAAATAAACTATTCTACACTTAGGAGGTTATCGAGGCATCCTAGAGATCATTTAACCAGCCACATAACATCTTTTCACTCATATGGATCTCCAAGTTAAAAGTATAAGTCATTCAACCTCCTAGAGGTGACACCAACCAAGCCTTTATTAGGGATGATCCTAGGTAAATAAAGTAGTGTGAGATATCCACTTGTCAAAAACCTACTTATCCAACCTCCCAAAGGTGATATCATCATAGATACTTATACAGATACTTATTGGCAAGTGGAGCAGTGAGATCTATTCACTTGTAACCATCCCACTAACCTATTACCCTGGAAACCAAAGTACACTAATCACACTTTATCCACTAGTGGAATATGGACATAAAAATATTTGTCCTTTGAAGATATATAAGAAAACATTGAAGACACCATTTTTAGGTTTTATAAGAGGTCACAAATTGTTGTTTCATTACATGGAACCTCAGAGGCTTTAAAAGTAAAGTTTACAGTCTAACAATCCTAAGCTTCTAAAGTTTAAGATTTGATAGTTCAATAGGTGGCATTCATACATTCCATATATCCCTTTATATTTAAAGAAATTTGTAAGTTTTATAAGTCTTTAAACTCCAAAAATAGGGCATGTAGCACACTTACATGAAACCAAAACCATAGATGCATGATTTAAAACAAAAAATAATCATCTAATGGTTCTAAGCTTCCATAGTCTTCTAGCTTGATAGGTGGCACTTTTTCACTAACCTAGAACCATGAATTTATTAAAAAATTCTAATCATCCTAGCATCCTACAATCTAATACCTACAAGATTTCAAGCTTTGAGTGGTTGATAGCTGGTATAATTTCATTGGCCTAGAGATTCAAAGAATAAAAACCAAGTTAATGGATTAATGATCCTATGACTCTAATTTTCCAAGTCCTACAGCTCCAAGAAGGACAATAAAAGTTATCCATAATCCATATGCATGATATATATTTTTATTTTTATTTTATTTTTGAAGAGTGCTCATGAACATGTTTGATTTTTGATTTAATGGCTAATTACGCTAACATGTTTTGATTTTAGTGGGTTTTTTTACTTTGATACATTTTGAATAGGTTATTTCATAATTGGGTATTTATTATACCATCATGGAGTTCTTTATTTCCACACATCATCATTTCAATCATCTGAAGCACCAAGCTCCATGTTGAAAGTATAATCCATCCTGACAACTCACTAATATTAGCATAATTACTTGTACAAAAAGTCCTAAATGAGCAAAGTGTAGAGAGACATCCACATGTCATCATCCTCCTCACCTAGAATATCAGAGGTGATGTCAACAAAATTACTTGTATGGAAAGTATCAAGTGAGTTAAACACTTTAAACCATCCACATGTCATCATGTCACTCACCTATCAACCTACAGGTGACATCAATAGAGTTACTTGTATGAAAATTCCTAGGTAATAAAAGAACTGAGATACATCCACATGTCATCATCCCACACACCCAATAGTCTAGAGGTGATGTCAAAAGAATTACTTATATAAAAATTCCTGGTTGAGTAGAGTAATGAGATTTGTCCATGTGTCACCATACTAATAACTTGGAGGTGATGTCAACAAAGTTCATCTTACAAAAAATGATAGGAAAATAGATTAGTAGGATCTTTCCAAGTGTCACCATCCTATTGACCCACAACCAGAAGATCAAAACACACCATACAATAACATAACTATGAGTGGAATAATGACATGTAGATGCATGCTCTTCATAGCCACATAAGTAAATAATAAAGACACCAATACTAAGCCCAAAATAGAATACAAGAGACATATATCATGTTATTATGATTAAACACCTAAGAACATATAGAAAAATCCACAATACAATAAAATTCATGGAATATAAGTAATGCAATTTAAAAGAAGAGACAATAAATGAAATGACAAAGGCCATTATTATTCACACAAATAAAAAGATTAATAATTTTTATTTTCATAGATATGAATACATCAAAGACAAATCCTACCATGTATGTAGTGACAGTGCATGTTCAAGCTATAATTTAGGTTAGTGAAATAATTCCATCAAAAATAGTTACCACAACTCTTATTTCATAGTTTTCTTTGTCCAACGGTGCCACATCAACACCCTTATAAAAATACATATGTATATCTATGTTTGGCTAAGTTGTAACGTTAGTTCCTATATATATATATATATAATTTTAGTCACATAATTCTACTTTGGGTAATTACATTATACATACATATTTCATATGAGAGGTGACACAGTTCTATTTTTGAACCTGTATATTTACATGATGATTAGCATACAGTGCTATTTTTGGATTGTATTATTAGAATTCACTTTAGAGATGAGGCCTTACCCATCATGATCCTATTTATACTTGTAACCTCCCATTCCTAATAGGAGGAGAATTTTGGCTATTGAGATTAATAGGAAATTATGAGAAGTTATGTTAATTTGATCTTGATGTGAAAATATTGATTCTTCTCCAATTATGTGGACTTTGTAAGATGTGTTGTCATTCTGGTATCTTAATTATTTTTTGGCATGAGTTATCTTTCTAATACAGTTATTAATTTTAATCTATAATTAATATTAATGCCTTTTTCATGTTTATTATAATCCCCCTTGTAGATGTGTAATAACAATCTGATAAATGCGATAACCTTTTGTTATACATGTTTAAGTTTACTATGTTTTTATTCCCTTTGAATCCTAACTATGTTTGGTTTTTTTAGTGTGCTAAAAAATATTATAGTAGATATTGGTATTTTGATTTCTTGTCCTACCTAAGCTTAAGTGTTGTTCTTGGAATATCTCATCTTGTATGGTTCACATACTTATTTTTTGCCCTTTTCTTCCCTCCTTTGTGAGTTTTTTTAACAGTCCCACACACCTTAGAACTATCATCCTTCCACCCATTTCAGGTAGATTTAGTTTCACCCATACCTGACCCATCCATGGTTAATAATCAACTTCACTCATCTTTATTCCACCAATAAGTTATTATAAAATAGAATCAATATTACAGTAGACATTGGTATTTTGATTTCTTGTCCTACCTAAGCTTAAGTGTTGGTCTTGGAAGATCTCATCTTGTATGGTTCACATATTATTTTCCCCTTCCCTTCCCTCATTTATGAGTTTTTTAAAAGTCCCACACACATTAGACCTATCATCCTTCCACCCATTTCGAGTAGATTTAAGTTCACCCATACCTGACCCATCCATGATTAACAATCAACTTTGCTCATCACTATTCCACCAATAAGTTATTATAAAATAGAATACCTTATAACTTGTGCCTTGAAGTGAAATTATTTCACTGATCCTAAAAAATTAGAGGTTACCTCATAAAATTACCTTTAGTGTGAATAAAACCCACATCAATAGGATATTTAAATTGGCTCTAGAAGGAGGGCATCAACATACATCTATATTTTCTTTGAAAATATCACTTGAGTTGCACTAGAAGTACCCAAAAGACTAACAAGGTCAACCTCAGTCACTAACTTACTATTCCCACCTTTGGAAATCTAAATAAAAGTTAGCTATATAAAAGGAGTGAGGAGAGAATCTAGGTCCCAATATTTATCTCTAGGTAGACAACCTCATCTTATAATACTCCTAATGTCCTAGCTTCTACCTCAACCTCAACTCTAAACTCTAGCTCAAGATCTAACCTAGTTAGTTGGTTATGCTATCAATGTTTTTGGAGCTATCCATGACTTGCCCAAAAAACTAGAGAAATGTTTGCCTTCATTTTATCCTTCAAGAGGAAAGACTGTAAAAGAACACATCAAGGCCTTTAAAACTTCCCTAAGGATCTTAAATTCAACCCATGAAGATGTGGCATGCATAGATTTCCATTTCACCTTACAAGATGTAGCATATGAATGGTTTCAAAATATCTTAGAAGGTTCCCTTAATTCTTGGGAAGAGTGTCAAAACAAATTTTGGCATAATTTGGCTAGGTTACCAATGCAAGTGTTGTTTACTATTACTTTTCCAACATGAGATGAGAACCCAATGAGCCAATTTAAGCCTTTAACTCTAGATTTCAAAATATATACAACATATTAGAGACTAATTACACACCTAATGAGGATCTAACACTCAAGATGCATCAAAATGCCTTAGATCCCATGATTGTTATTTTCTTGCATAGAGCCACTGGTGTTGACACTACACCTTTATCTTATGTCTAAATTACAAACAAGGATAAGCAACTAAATTATCAATTGTAGTTTTTGGCCCCACTCAACCTCTATCCTATTTTCTTAGATTTTAGTCCAATTATGAATGCAAACTAGAATATTGTATCCCAAAACTAGAACTTGGTTTATAACCAATGGCCTTTAACTTAGGTTCCACCTAATTAACTACTTAGATTTCTAAACAATTATACCCCTAATCAACAAAACCTAAATTAGTCCATGATACTAGTTAATACTATTACAACATAGGGTACTAATTCTAATTATACATAAATAGAATTTGAATAGATGTAGAGAATGGTATAAAAATTAAGAAATGAATTCTTGAACATGTAGAAATCTATGGGGAAAACTTGAGTCGAGAACACTAATCAGAGCTTTGGGTTATAGAGATATAACATACCTTTCAAAAGGTTTGGAAATAATAAAAAAAACAAGTGCCAGCTAATAGGATACCATAGATTAATATTATGGAAGCATCCCTTTCCAATTGGTGTAGGGTTCACAACATAACACAACATGGTGAATTAGACTGCATTGACTTTTGTACTGATTTTGAGATCTTTTCAAAGGAGATGGGTAGACAAGATAATTTTGCTAATCAATTAGAGCCATATTCATATAAGGAATTAGGGCATCCTAGTACAACAATGGTATATGATACTTATGAATTCCATTTCCTATTTGAATATGATAATAAACTTGAGGATAATACTGATGATATCCATGCCTTCTAGCATTACAAGTAGGAGAGGAAAAAACATAATCTCAAGAACAAACAATGTGTGACTACTTCAATACCTCTTAACAATAGTTCTACTACTCCTATTTATCCCAAGGTCAATAAAAAGTTTCCTCATGCCAAGGATAAGGACCAATTGTAAATATCAGAACATCAAGGCAAATGAAGATACAACATCATCGAGGATATGAAGAAGATTAAGGCTAACATTAGCTTCCGTAAGTTGGACCAAATCACCAAACAAAGAGAGTTATTGTTAAAAGATATAAAAATGAGGACATATAACAAGTCCAAAGATACCCATACTAACATGATCATATACAAAGATAAACTTGAAGTACCAATATTTTTTCTAACTATCTGAATGTTCAAAAATAATGTATATAATTGCTTGTTTGACTCTGGAGTCTCAACTAATGTGATGCCAATGGTTATCTACCAAAAATTGGGTTTGACCCTAGATAAGTCAAAGAGATTGGTCTTGTAATTAGATAAATATTTGGTCTCATATGTCAGTGAATTAATGAGTGTACATATTTAGTTGGCATCTAAACCAACTATGACACAGACCAGTGATATCTTGATCATCAACATTCTAAAAGCGTATAATCTACTACTGAGTTGAGACTAGTCAAATACATTGAATGGTTAGTATTATCACTCAAATTTTCACCCTTGTATAGGTAGTTCCTTCTCTAAATTTATTAGAATATGGGATTACTCTAGGCTTGTGGGTTACCCATAATAGAGGTAAACCTCTAGATTGAAGGGCTATCTCCCTAGATTTATTTTTGATAAATTATCACCTATACTACTTGCTTGCTTAGATGAAAAGAGATAAAAAGAACATGAAATAAATCTATCCTAACAAGGTGATGCACCAATTTAAACTTGACGACTACCAACCAACTACAATTACACTTCAAACATACGCCTAAACGATACATACACTAATCTAAATCTGGCCCTTGCATTAATATTTCTCATGGGGGTTTGTGAAGCTAACTTAATCTAAGAGGACTAAACTGAAGATCATGAATTGACACTAGTGGATAGACAACTTAGTAAACTCATGAAAGATTCATTATAACACTTCAAGATACCTACAACAAACTTTTAAAGCTGAATATGGATGCAAGCAAGGACAACATGTTAAGGAAGAGAAACTATCACTTAGCAAAATCAACTAACTTAACATACATAATGAAAAAAACTCATGGAAAAGGTAAACTAGATCATTATTTATTATTCAAAGGCTGAAAATGAGCAAGGCATTTCCATACTCAGATGGAGGATACATTACATAGCGAATGTGGCTCAATATATATCACAAGTGTGAGAGAAGAGAAGAAGAGTGTAGGAGAGAGAAGGTAGACAAGTGTCATGTAAGTTAAAATAATATGAGGAGTTTTGAAACTACATCAATATGTCCAAGAGGACATGTGTAACTCCCTTGAAAATTCTCCATCTCTCTAAGTGGCATGGGAGTTGAAGTGTTTGCTTGACACCTTGATTAGCTTCTTGAAACTCTCTTTCTTCTTGATATGTTGAAGGATAAGTGACCTTATTGATGATCAGATCAATTTCTTCTACCTCCTTTCTATGATCTTAATACCTTTCAATTGACCCTAGAAACATCTCCTTGACGCATCACCTCTTTCTCATGCAAGGTTTCTAGAGGGCTCTTCATCTCCTTTTGTCCATTTTGCACACAAGTGTCAAAACTTGGTTTTAGTTACTTTAGCTCATAAAATCTTAATGGATGGCCTATTATACTCATATTATACCTACAAAAATCCATTTTGAGGTCTCAAACTAGCCTAAACAAGTCATTCTCTACCAAAAGCCTCAAATAGGCATAATTCCTTATAACTTTTTTTGTGCAAACCTCCTTGTGTAGAGAAAATTAAAAAGGATCCTAAGAATATAAGGGTATATTACAGTACCCTCTATGGCCTTACATCTCCAAGTTCAATTTCATGATCTGAGAGTGAGTATAAATGTCCTTTCTTGCCCTTTCTCTCTCCTAACTAGGCCTCAATTAGGCTTCCCTACCAAAAGAGTAAAAAATGATTATACAACATCCCCAAACATTCAAAACCCTAAAAAAGTGTGAGATTCAGCTAGACATCATCCTTCCCTACCTCCATGCCAAATTTGAGGTTCTAGATCACTGCAAGAACCTAAAAAATAGCAAAAAATAGTTAATTTATCCTTATTCTATATGGTTCCATATAGTAATGTGTCAAAAAAAAGGATGTAAGGATTATTATGCGAGTATTTAACATTTTTTGGATGGTTTTGAAGCTTTTATAATCCATCTAGAGGTATGAAAGTTGATATCTCTCTCAACTGGTCTTTATGGATTTCCTTGGTAGCCTGAAAGTGTCTTAACTTCTTAAGGATGGTTCATAAACCTCAGGGCATGAAAATTCCTACAAAAAATTGAAGTACACTAGGGTATTGAAATTACCCTATAATCTTAGGTTATATGCATCTTGTGTAATCCATACCAAATAATATAAACTAACCTCTCAGGCTAGCGGTGAGCATTCTTTGAGGGTTGAGAAAGTTTTAGGTCTATAGGGGGTTCTCCTAGGTTGGATTTGGTATCCCATGACCTCAATGAGGTATTTAACATCCCTATAGACACCTTATAATGGTTTTTAAACCACCTTGATTCATCAAGTCTCTCTACACCCTTATTTGTTTAGGCCTAAGGTTTGTAATCCAAATTAAATGTCATATCCTAGTGCTTGTATGTGCCCTATTTCTCCTTTTGTTAGGGTCTAATATTTTCATGAAATGTTTCTTCAATTACCTTATCATATTTTTATGGTATTCTAAGTCCTTATTTAATTCTAATTACTTCACCTTTCCATTCCTCTTGGGGTTGACTGCTTAGACAGTCTGTGTATGTCATTTTGGTCTGTGTATGACAATATTCCTTTCACTGTCAAATGTTTAGAGTTCCATGGAATGTTTTTAAAAATATATATCCCTCTCTTAAATTTTCTCCATGGATTCATTTTCTCTAAATGACTCCATTTCATCCTTTTAGAACTAACTACCTTGTACGACTGTGTATATGCTTAAGACTGTAGGACTAAATAGGGTTTGCCATGTTTTTACCTTATTTTTGTTTGAGATAAGGGTCTGATGGAGTGATATTATCATTGTGCCATTATCTCAAATGCTTTTCATACCTTGTTATGGCTAATTTAATCTAACCATCCAATCAATCAACTACTCTTTAGGATTGAGTAGGCAATTATGACTATTCTTGGCTAAATAGGGTTGTCAACATGATGTTTCACTATATTACTTGAGTTTGATATTCTGATGGATTATGCCATCACCCTAAAATCATGTTAAAACACCTTACTTCCCCTTTATCATGATACATTCCTTTCAAACAAACCACTCTCTAAGAGCTTAGGTAGGACTATGTGTTTCCAATTGCCTGTGTGTGTTCATTTAGAACTGGTATGTAATTAAGATGTTCTAGGAACCTTGTTGTCATTGAAACTCTTCAAACCTATTTCATGCCATTGATTATTTGAGACTTTATTCAAATGCCTTAAAAATTAGTGTTTCATCACAAACTCTATCTTAAGACACCCTTCAATTACTGGCTCACTATAGGTTTTGTTTTGAGCATTTGACTACATTTTGAAAAGTTATTTAAAACAAAAAACAATCTTACTCATTATAAAAGGCCCTATTTATATTATTGTGATGTATTAAAATATTCTTATCTTTGAAACTCCTTGCTCTATAAACATTAATGTCCAAGATGACCTCACAACTGATAGGATATAATTTATGTTAGGTAGTTTGACTGTGTATGAGATGGTCTTGAGATGACCCCTTCAAATCCATAGATATACCTCAAAGGATTTAAGTCTATTTGAAATCTCAAAAAGGGATTAAATCATCCTTTAATAACTATGCCCTATGTTTAGGCTTTGAAACTCATATCATCTAGTAGATTATGGGTCTCTTTCAGAGGATTTAGTGTATTTGAGATGATTTTGACTATCCATTGCCATTATTCATGAATCTACTTCAAATTATTTTGTTTTGATACTCTTTCCATGACTTTAATTTCTAAACTTAGTGTTTCCATCAACCTATTCTATCTCACAACATCCTTCACTCTTGGCTATCTAGTTGTAAGTGTTAGGTTGAGTATAATTGACTATTTATAGTGCTTCATAGCCTTCAAACCAATAAACAAGGCTCAATCATGTCATTTTTAATGTCTTAGACACTCTTCAAATCCTTGAATCATCAGAATTCATCATTATTCACTTACCCAAGGTAAATCTTGCTCAACTAGTTCTAGGTGCTAACATAGACAATTAACTATGAAACAACTTGAATTGGGTCTCCCAACTCTATATGGTACTATAAATCACTCATATTAATTAGGAACAATTGTCACTACATTGAAAATTTCATAGATCATCCTTAAAGCACATTTCTCAACTTTGTAGTTCACTTTTCACATCTACAGTCTATAGGTGATTGTCTACTAGACAAGTGAATTTAGTTATCAACTCTTGACTTCAGGTGCTATGGAATATCTCCATTGGCCCAATGATATGCTCAAATTGAGATAATTATTAGTGATATCATGCCTTGATAACCTTCCTAAGATATTGACACCATGAAACGCCTTGAACTAGTAGACCTACAGACCTATAGGTGATGGAGACAACTTGTGTGTTAGAGCTTGGAAAAGGACAAATATGATTATTAGGAATCATAAACCATGAATTATATTTCATAAAAATACTTGGTTAGGAAATATAAGATATTAAATCCTAGAGATTCACATTCAAATCATTCTAATCACCTCTATTATTGTAGACACATAGACACAGTCCATAAGGTACATAGAAATGTGACCTCCTTGAGACATGTACGGTATTTTGAATTGACTAGAAACCATGATTGGGTTTTGAGGAGAGTAGATGAACATGAAGAAAAATTCAAATGCATTTGACTCCTTGGAAAAATTAGAAATATAGAAACATGACCAGTCATTTGTAGATAATGCACAAAAGAGAAATTACTTGCCAAAGCACCATTCATACATACCAAGAAGATGGGTTAATGATTATTATAAATCTAAAAACATATTATAAATCCTTTCAAAAAATTTAAAGTATACATGATATCATAATTTGTTTGTGAGTTGCTAAAAACTCAACCTATGGGGTTTTGAGTCTTTAAAAAGTAGTCTGGGATATTAGTGATTGTTCATAAATATAAGAGTACAAATATAAATAAAAATTATTAAAATTGTAATCCCATATGTTTCCCAATTTTTTTCCAAAATTTCATCTCCAAAATCTAACTGTACTACCTCTACCATTTGATTGATTTTGGCCTTCACTAGCTTGTGAAGGAGATGATGGAAGAGAGATGTAGTTTTTTTCAACTTTGGAGCTCCAAAATTATTCCCAATATTTTTACTTACCTTTATAAGATCAAAATACACACTAAAACTCTTTTCACTTGTAAGTGACTACCAAAAGTCTGTACAATGTCTTCTAACTCCTCAATATGGCATTGAAATTTAAGAATATGATTTTTCCTGATCCCTCTAATAGGTGTGATAGTTAATTAATTAATAAAATAAATTTTTAGTGTGTATTTTATGGATTTCTAATTTAGTGAACTTTGATAAACATTAATGTTTGCTAAATACCACATTTTCACTCATTTTTAACACCTTAGAGTTAAAAAATGGTCTTCAAACTTCTAAAAACTTCATGAAATGTTATGAAAAAATATTTTAGACATGAAATGGAATTAATCAACCCATAATAACATATTACACAATTTTACCATGACTTATTCTCTTAATGACACCCTTAGATCACTATATGACTAAAATATGACTTTACCTTAACTTCTCTAAACTAACCTTAAATAATGATAACAAGGTTAAATGAAGGATTATAAGGACCATATAAGGTGTTAATTGAACATGTGACAATTTTGAATTTATTTTGGGTGAAAATTTTGACTTGGGGTCAAATTTGGTCAACATTTTTGGCAATTCATAGGGGTAGCATGCCTACAATGTTAATAGGACCAGTAACCTTGCATGTCTATTAGGCAATGGAGTCTCGAGTACTCAGTCTCAGACTTGAATAGTCTTTTAACATGACACCAAAATATTATTACCTTCATAACACATAAAATAAATCAAACAAGACACAAAACAAGAAAAAGACAACACATATGCTCTCAAGCACTTAGGTAACACAATAAGAACTTAAGCAAACTAGACTATATACAAACTAACCTAAAATAATTTTTTTTTCCTATATCAAAGGGGAAGATTGAACCATATTTTTCTCCATGAGATGAAATAAGGCATGAATCAAGTTGTCTCCTGGGCCTTGTTAATGATATCTTCAACTCCTTCATGATTGCCAATCTTCTTGGCATATCTTCAAATGTAATGATGACAACTACACACATGTCACCTATGAAGGTAAACTCTTATTACACTTTAACAACCTTTTCATGAACTTTATTCTTGTTTATTATGGTATCAATCATGATCACTTTTTGACTTATAGGGGAAGCCTCTAGCTTGTTCCATTGAATATTTTCAAGTTATCCTCCAAAAAGAAAAGCATCTTCAAGAACATCTTCAGACTTCTTACTAGCTGCTAGCTCATGAAGATCTTCAAGGAGATTATCATATGAAATCCAATCTTAATCATTGTCTTCAATGAAGACATCTTGTTTGATCTCTTTATGAATAATACATTTAACCTTTTAAACGCCTTCAAGCTCCTAGAGAGGATCTCAATATGTTGTTGCCAATCACCTTTGTCTTCCTTCTCTTGAATAACTACAACTTCTTCAACTTCATATTATTTCTCATTGTGTACTTGATCAAATTCAACTTGTTTTCTTGAGGAGTCTTCAACTTCAAGGATGGATAAGACTTCAACAAGTTTGGATGGCACAATGTCTTATTTTAGAAACACACCATCAAGAGGCAAGGCAACATCAAAAGTTTCTTCAACTTGACTAGTAGAAGGTGTAGGATTTTTAAGGACTTAAAATCATCATATATGTCCTTAAAATTTTATCACATGTCATCTTATTCCATAGATTCAACATCATCTTTATATTATATGAGTTTTTCAAAGTTGAACTCTTGATGTGACTCATGAGCCTCACCTAACTCAGCTAATGTGATGTCCTTATTCAAAGCTCCTTATTCCATGACTTGATAAAACTTTTCATGATCATCAACTACAACCTCATCTATATCTTATCTTTCTTCACTCAATAAGGATGAATTGTAATTATCTTCACCAAGGGGAGTCCCTATAGTGAACTCTTCATCATAGACACTTGAGTCATCTTCTTGATCATCTACAAATTCAGCTTGATCTTCTTTGCTAATCTCCCATATGATGGGTTATCCTTTAAGAAAATATGAGGTGGGAGGGAGATGGTCAATTTCAAGGGTTGGAGGAGTATGAGGTGTGGTGGATGGATCATGAATAGGATTTGGAATGGGGGTTTCTTGAATAGACTCTTGGGGAGATGGAAAGTTGGATTGGGAAATGGGAGAGACATGTTCTTCAACAAGATTTTCACCTTATTCATAGCCTTATTGAGGCTCTTCAATAGTTGAAATTTGGTCCTTAAAATATTAAATCTCCCACCTTTTTAATCTATCTACCGACAATTGGATATATCATCTCATTTAATGCAAATAATCATTGATGACATAGTGGGCTTCTTATTTAACCAACCTCCACTTTCTCATAAAGAATTGAACCAACTTTCTCAACTTATCTATAAAATGAATAGGGATTACACCACCTTCCTTATCCAAATTTGTCATTACTTTTGCTGAGTTCAGCATATTTGGTATGATGCCAAAAATAATTTATTTTGAGATGGAATTGAAGTAGGAGGAGGGTAATAGTGTGGGTTTTGATGAGCTTCAACTTGTTTAGTTATTTTCCTAACTCAAGCTTGTCATAACTTATATCTTACTTCCCAATCAATAGTATCATCTGATTCCTCATGACAAGGATGATAGGAATTAGGTTGAGGTTGATATGGATCATAGGGATGATAGGGGGTCACTTTTTGATACTCTTCTTGATAGCCTTCTTCATAGGATTTTTCATAGGGCTTCTCAATGACATCATGGTTATATGAAGGGAAATTAGGATGGCCATAGGACTATCATGACTCATAGGGATGATAGAAATATTGATAGGGTTGTTAAGACACATAATTAGGGTCATGACAAGGGTGATATGGAGGTGCATAGTAGAATGTTTCATCATATCCAGCCATGTCAACTTCTTTAGTCAAATGAGAACACATGATATGATCAATTTTTTTTCACAATAAGTACTTGGGCTACTTATAACTAGTTGATTGCATTCAGAGTCACCATTGGTGTTTATTGAATGCTTCTAAAATTAGATAGTTGTAAGAACACACCAATAATTCTTCCACTCTTTGGACCTTAAGTCCCACCAGGTGTTCCAGAACTGTTATCAATCAAATTTTCACCCTTGGAGAGGTAGTTCAAGCCTTTTCCAAATTGAGTGGAACATGGGATTACCTATATGCCTATGGGTTGCTTATAGTAGAGGTAAGATTATAGATTGAAGGGTAAGCTCCCTAAATTTGTATTTAACAGCTTATCACCTATAATACATGTTTTATTGGATGAAAATAGATAAAGAACATGAAATAAATTGATCTTAATAATGTGATGCACCAATTGTAACCTAACCACTACCAACTAACTACAAGTACACTTTAAACACAAGCCTAATATTAACATACACTAATCCAAATCTACCCCTTGCATTAGTATTTATCGTGATGGTTTGTGAAGCTAACTTAAGATAGGACTAAACCCAAGGTCTTTTCTTGACACTAGTGGATATAAAACTCACTAAACACATGAAAGATTCATTAGAAAACTTTAATAGACCTACATTAGAATTTCAAAGCTAAATATGAATGCAATCAAGGATAACATGATAAGGAAGAGAAACTATCACTTATAAATATCAACTAACTTAACATACACATTAAAAACAACTCATAAAAAAGGTAAACTAGATGATTCTTTATTATTCAAAGTCTAAAAATGAGTAGGGCTTCACCATACTCAAGTGGAGGATACATTTAAAATACAAAGTGGATCAATATCACTTTAGGAGAGAGAAGGTAAAAAAGTTTCATGTAAGTTAAAAAAATAAGAGTTATGGAATTGCATCAATAGGTTTAAGAGGCCATGTTTAACTCTTATAAAGATTCTCCATCTCTCCAAGTGGCATGGGAGTTGAAGTGTTTGCTTAACACCTTGACCAGATTCTTGAAACTCTCTTTCTTCTTGACATGTTGAAGGACAAGTGGCCTTATTGATATTTAAAAAATTTATTCTACCTCCTTGTTCTACTCTTGACACCTTTCAACTAACCCCAATAGGTTGTCCTTGACACATCACCTCTTTTTCATGCAAGGTGTCTTGAGGGTTATTCATCTCCTTAGGTCTAGTTTGTACATCATAAGTGTCAAAACTTGGTTTTAGTTACTTTAGATAATACATACTTCATGGATGGATTATTGGAATCATATCAGACCTAAAACAATCCATTTTGAGGTCACAAAGTAGACCCAATAAGTTGTTCTCTACCAAAAGCTTCAAATAGCTCTCATTCTTTTAGCCTTTTTTGTCCAAACCTCCTTATATAGAGAGAATTTTAGATGATCCTAATAATATAAGGGCATATTAAAGTATCATCTATGGCCTTTCAACTCCAAGTTTAATTTCATGCTCCGAGAGATAGTGGAGATGCCTTTTTTGCCCTTTCTCTCTCCTAACTAGCCCTCAACTAGGCCTCCCTACCAAGAGAGTAAAGAATGCTTATAAATCCTCCCTACACATGTCAAACCCCTAAAAATCACGTTATTTATTTAGATATCATCCTCCTATACCTCCATGACAACTTTTAAGTTCTATCTCACTATATGTACTTGCAAAATTAGTCATTTTAGCCTTATGCCATATGGTTCTAAATAGTATTGTGTCAATCACCAACATGGGAGGATGCCCATGAGAATTTTGATGATATTTTTGGTGTTTTGGAATATTTTTTGATCCATTTAGAGGAATGAAATTTTATTTCTCTCTACCTTATATTTATGGCTTTCTTTGGCAGCTTGAAAGTGTCTAAACTTCTTAAGGATGATTAATAAACCTCAGGGCATGAAAGCTCCTACCAATTACACAAATTTGAAATACACTAGGGTAGTAAACTTACCCTATAAGCTCAAGTTCCCATACATCTTATGTAATCTATACCAAATAATATAAACTAAACTCTTAAGTTGGTAGTGGTCATTCCTTTGAGGGATGAGCAAGTTTTAGGTCTACAGGTATTCTCCTGGGTTGGTTTTGGTATCCCATGATTTTTGAGGTCAACATACCCCCATTTTTAAAAATGGGGACCCTTGTTTCAAAATTTTGTAAATTTGTGCTTTAAATTGAAAATTTCACTTGATCATAGTTATTTATTTTAAAATCATCCACACTTGGTTCTCATTTAGCTTAACTAACATGTCTCGATTTGATCCTTTTCTTATTTTCTCTAACATTTCTAATGATTAATTCATGTGTTTTCAAGATGCATGTTTAATGGAGCCAGAAGTGGGTGAAGAATGTCTAGGGTTTTGGTTTTTAATGATAAATTG
>JARHVA010000836.1:2817500-2920000 GCA_037957365.1 Torreya grandis | reverse complement strand
TTGGGGCACTCCTTTGAACTAGCTGATTGAATTGCCTGATTGAACCAACTTCGGTTCAATGATTCAATCTTGAATTTGAAGCCATCTTTTTGTCTAAGTCTTTTGATCTCTTTGAAACATGTGTGAACCTGTTAAACCCATTAAACCCATTGAACCAATTTGGTTCAAGGTTCAACAATTCATTCCTTTATTTTTCACTAAGT
Source organism: Torreya grandis (assembly GCA_037957365.1). Lineage (NCBI taxonomy): Eukaryota > Viridiplantae > Streptophyta > Pinopsida > Cupressales > Taxaceae > Torreya > Torreya grandis. Next base: position 2,919,797 of record JARHVA010000836.1, on the reverse strand, counting down.
CTTTTGATCACTTGAGCAAAATGTGTTGAACCAAACACTCATTGAACCATTGAACCTTTGAACCAAAATGGTTCAAGGTTCAACAGTTCAATGGTTCAAGCCTTCTTCTTTTTGCTAAGTGTTTTGAAGCCATTAAACCTTAAAGTGGTTAAAATTTTTGAACCTTTGCTGAAGTTCTTAACTCTTTAATCTCACTAACATTTTTGAACCTTTGAACCCATTGAACCCATTAAACCCATTGAACCTATTTGGTTCAAGGTTCAATGGTTCAATGTTCAATGGTTCAATCCTTCCTTTAAAGCTTGCCGATGAACATTTTTGATTGATCCAAGGCATTGAACCAATCTTGAAATTACCTAAGTGTTGAGAGATTATTTCTTTTCCTATAGAGTCTATAGAAATGAACCTGCAGAGTCTGTAGAAATAAACTTGTGGAGCCCATAGAAATGAACCTGCAGAGTCCATAGAAATGAGTCTATAGAAACTAGTTCATAAAACCAAGAAACCAACCTGTAGAGTCCATAGTTTTGTCTAAGTCTCCCAAGCTTTGAAAGAGTCCATAGAGTCCAACCTACAGAGTTCATAGAAATGAGTCTGTAGAACCCAGCCTGTAGAGTCCGTAGTTTCAAGCTTGCAGAGTTTGTAGTTTCAAGCCTACAGAGTCCATAGTTTCAAGCCTATAGAGTCTGTAGTTTTAAGCCTACAGAGTCTGTAGTTTCAAGCCTATAGTGTCTATAGTTTCAAGCCTATAGAGTCTATAAAAATCTGAAAAATCTTGAAAAATGGAAAATTTGAATACTCAAAACAATATTTTGAGAAGGGAAGAGATAATTTTCGCATGCAAGACCAAAATAGTTCATATTTTGTCCCAAAAATGAGTGACAGATTTTGGGAACAACACATTTAAGGATCAAAATAATTCTAAGTGTGCCTTATGATCATAATATTGGTGATTATGATCCCATTTATACCAAGGCATCTAGCTACTCTAAGGTCATAAGAAGGTTGAAAGAGTATAACCTTAGACCTGAACTAGACTAGAAAGAAACCAGATTGGAGATGATAGATGGAAACTAGGGCCCAAGCAATACCATTTGTTAATTAGTGAACCTACTAAAACTCCATCAACTCAACCAAAATCAGAGCATAAATATAAGACACATTGGGAAAAGACCAAAGGAAAAAATACCTGATGAGATAGCTTTTCTTCATCAATCCCTAAGTCATCAAAGGTAGAAGAGCAAGAATTACCTCAGGAGGTACACATGATAGAATTAGACCCTAATGAGACTATAGAATATGCACTCAAAATTCTATCAATAGCTTATGATTCATAATAAAAATATGAATAAAAAAAGGTTGAAGAGACTAAGAAAGAAAAAGGGAAGGAATTTTTGGACCTAGTTCCTATGGATAGCCTCGAAAGGAAGGCTAAACTGGTTATTGTTCCTAGAGCCAAGAAACCCAAAGTGAATTTAACTCATCCTTTGAGTAAAGTCAATTTATTTAGACAAGAAAACTTTATATATGGCCCATCTATTCTATAATGGTTTGTTTATGGACCTAGCTTACAAAAGGTCCTTACTAGGCATCATCCTTGGGCTATGATGCATGCCAGCAACATCCCTATACATGAAGATATAAATCCATGGGTTGTGGCTCTACAAAATGAATATGAAAGAATATTGACTTCCCTAGGATAGTCAAGTGGAACACAAGTGGAGATCCTAGCTCCTAAAGTGACTCAATCATTAGTGAGAGTCAAGTTTGACCCCAAGACTACTAACTTGTAGATAGTAACATAGAAAAAGGTTATGGTAGGAGGTGAGGAGATCACATACTAGAAAGTAGAATAATTGACCAATTTGAATCCATTATTAGGAAAAATCTTGGTGAGAATCCTATATTTGAGGAGAACATGCTTGAATTATCCCAAGCACATTCAACACAATTACAAGCTACCCTTAAGGGATTTCACTAGCAAAAGGAGAATTTCGAAAAGCAATGATCAAAATGTTTTAAGATACTTTATTTAACATGTTTAATTCTTTGAAGTCAATAAATTCTATATAGAGTGTGTTAATCCAATAAGGTACTACAGCCATGAACCTAGTAGACCAATGGTAGAACTCAAGAGGTAAAGAAAAGATTTTGATCAACATCCTGATAGAAGATCAAATTCTTGATTTCAAAATAATCAGGTTGGGTCATCTAAACATGGCCATGGGGTTATTTATAGAAAAGATCAAGAGTCTTAGAAAAAGGTCCAAAATCCTTGAAAATATTTCTAAGGATGAAAAACAATTAGAAGAAAGGATATATCATATGTTAGGGATTATAATCAAGGATCCCACTAAGCTTAGCTCAATGGACCTAATAATTGATCATGAATTCAAACATAGAGTCACACAGGTCATGCATGAAGTGAGAAGCCAGAGCTAAGGGAAAATAGGAGTTGATAACACAAATATCATGGACATGATATTTACTATAGAGGAGAATATTTTAGAGGCCATGGGAATAAAAGAAGCATTAGAAATGGCTGACAAAGATCTCATAAGCTAGGCATATCAAGAAGATGAACTCATCATGGATCCTATTATCAACTTAAAGCTCATTGATGATCAAAATGAAAGGGCAATGAATATCCTCTTTAAAAAACAAGGGACTTCAACAACATGAAGGCCTCAAAGTTGAAATTATTGACTAGAGCATATTCTTTTTATAATTAAGCATGTACATTTTAAAAAATAATATTCTTTTGTAAAGGCATGTGCAACTTGTAAAAGATAATCATCTACAGGTTAGTTATTTAGAAAGTATATTTATTTACAAAGTTATAAAGGATAGATGTACAATTGTAATTTGACATAATTGACCGACATACCTCCTTATTTTCTATATAAGTGGTATTATCAATTGTAAAATAAGGGGGAGTTTTGAGCAAGAATATTGTGTACTAATTTTGGAGTAATTAATGCAAACAAGGAATTCTAAAAAGATTGTCTCATTTGTTTGTGTGAATTGTTATCATGGATACTCTCTCACTTATCTAATTTTTAATTCATATTTTAATGGTTCTTATGAATTCCTAACATGCACTTTTCAAATGTAAAGCTATTAATTTGTGTTAATGCTAAATTGACTAAAAATTTTTCAGTTCATTTTGTTTTCTATGCCCTTCTTGTAGATGTGCTTATGTTATTTGCTTGTAGGGGTGAATATTTAAGTGAATAATGTTCTTATTTACATTCTTTCACTTCCTTTGATGGTTTCCTAATGTGTGATGTGTGATGTGATTTGAGATTAAGATGTTTCACTTCATATTTTAGTTTTAAGTGCATATTTGGATGATATTTGAACTTTGTCATAATGTGTTAAAAATCAACAATATCATTATGTTCCTTCTTTTCCCTACCCTTCTTTTTAATCTTTCTTTGATCCATTCACTCTAGATTAGTTTCATTGTGAATACCCATCTTAGGTCAGAATTATATTTAGTTCTTTGAGCATAATTTAATTCATCTAGCTTAGATTAATTAATTTTCACAAGGTTAACTATTAGGCCATGGTTGCTCCCAACAACCAAACTTTATAAATATTTTCAAATAGTTCACTTGTTTTGATGTTAATCCACCAAAGATAATAAGATTATCACAACCTACAACTCATTCATTAGATTCTATGAATTCAAAAATGAGTAATTTTTATTAAACACTTAGAACCACTTGTGATACACTTACATGTGTCAATAGGGAATTTGTTCTATTGGCCCTAGAAGGAGGGCCTTAGTTAAATCTTTGTAACTTTGTGGTATCTTTGCTAATTTTGATGAATTCTATTCAAAGATCAATGATTATTTGAATATTTGTGTTTATTTTAGAATAATAGTATAAAGATCATTGATGCACATGGTTTCAGACCAATCTTTAATCTCATTTAGCTAAAGATTGTCATTCTTCAAAGATTCATGGTAAGTATTTGCAAAGGTATCTTCAGTTTGGTAAATCTTCCTTGTTTGAAATTAGTGACGATGAATTTTTAAAGATTGATTGATTATTTTCAACTTTAGGTTTATTTGAACTTAGATGTGTAAAGATCATTGATATTCTCTAGTTTAGCTATATCTTTGACCTTATTTAGTCAAATATAGCTGTTCTTTGAAGAAATTTACATAAATTTGTGCAAAGCTTGCCTAACTTAGGGATCTTAGACATGCAAATCTACTCATAGGTAAGGATTATATTTTTATTTACAAGAATTGAGTTAAAGATCATTCATATTTGAAAGATAAGGTTTCTAAGTCATATTTTGGACAAAACTCAAGGTTTACAAAGCTAGAATTGCTAAGGATCAAGAATAGGCCAAGGTTTGAATCAAGATTACCTCTCCTTTCATTAGATGATCATAGGAAATCAAGATCAGACAAAGGTAAGTGAAGGGTTTCTAAATCTCATCCTAATTTACCTATTCAAAGTGCTCATGTGTTCAATCCTTATCAAGGAATGGATTGGTTAGGTGGATCTTCCATCAATGTGCCTGGTCAAGTATATGACCTATCCTAAAACCCTAAGAAATATTTTCCATATTTTAATCCAAATGGTGTTGTCATAGTTGAAGAACATATTAAATATTTCAAAGATAATTTAAGACCATTAAATGTAGTTCATGAATATGTAACATGTAGATTGTTTCCATTTAATTTAAAAGATGCTACATATGAGTGGTTTATTAAACTTCTAGATGATTATATCACTAGTTGGAATGATTTAAAAAAAATCTTTATTGGTCAATTTGGTAAAATCATTAGTCCTTGCATTATGTATCAAAAATTCACCACTATTAAAAGATATTCTAGTGAGACCATTAGATCCTTTAATGCTAGATTCTAAAAGATGTTTAGTAGAACCATAGTTCCTTAAAGACTTGATGAAGCCTTGTATTTATAAATCTATAAGGATGCCTTAAAACCCATGACTTCTATGTTTCATAAAATATTTTTTAGAGTCATAAACACCTTATCATTGGCTTATGCTAAAGCTATAACAATCAATGATCAAATAAAGCCTCAAATTCAAATTGCATATGCCATTCCCAATGTTAATCCCAGTTTACCTACAATGAATGCCATTATTGATCCCAATTAGAATATTCTTTCCCTAACTTAGATACCAATTATACTTAATCCATACTCATTCTGGATAAAATCTAAGATTCTTGAATAATGCTACAAATGGATTTCATCCACAGGAGAAAAAATATTTGATGCCAAAAACTAGTAATAGTAATCAAGTTCATAAACTAGAGGCATCAAATAATGAGAATGAGTCCATACTTAAGATGGTTCAAAATCAAAGTACTAATTTCCTTCAATTGTAGAAACAAGTAGGCAATGTTGGGGAGAACTCTAATAGAAATTACTCTTATAAAAGGTTAAATAAACCTAAAAACTAGTTTCACAATGGTAACACTAGAAATAATAACAATAATGAGTCATCATCAAGTAAGAAAAACCCTGATATTAATATCTATGATGTTGCTCTAACTAAATATTGTAAGGTTCACAATACTTCAAAGCATGGTTAGTTGGAATACATTAAATTTTATAGTTCTTTTGAGTTGTTTCAAGATAAGCTGAATACACTTGAAAGTGGACCTAACAATGATAATTTTTTAGGTACATCTAGATCTTCCAAGTCATCCAAATCCACAAATAAAACCTTTATGGTGGAGAATTTTGACTTCCCATTCCAAAAGGAGAATGAGCCTAAGGATACTTCTGAATAAGTTCATGCTTTTTAGAACTATTTAAAGAAGACATATCCTCTGATGAACAAGGAGTAGAAGTATCCTTTGACTACTTCAACTCCACCAAATAATTTTGACACTCCTCTAGATCCTAGAAATTGACAACAATCCTGAGCCTCCAAAGGGAAGTACTTCTAAGTCTAATGTTGATTCATTTAGTAATTCTATTAAAGGTGGGTACAATATAGTTGAGGACATGAAAAAGATTAAGGCCAACATCACATTGCATGAACTGACTCAAATAATTGAGCAAATAGATTTATTACTTGAATATTTATCGAAGAAGCTTGGTAAGTCACCCAAAGTTGTAAATGTCAATATTTATATGTACAAAAACAAAGAAGATGTTCCAACTTTCTTGCTTATAGTTATAATTTTTGTTAAGAGTTTATATAATTGTTTGCTAGATTTAGGTGCTTCTATTAACATCATGCCTAAAGGTATTTGTGAGAAACTAGGTTTGACTCCAATAAAATTTGATAGGGTTGTTACTCAATTAGATATATCTAAGGTGAAATTAATTGGATAATTGTTGAATGTTCACATATAGCTTGCAACTGAGCCAATGTTACAATAGTTTATAGACATTCAAGTAGTGGACAATTTATTGAGTAGAGACTGGACCAAATCATTGAATGGTTACATGTCTACTGATTGTTCTCATATGTGGCTTCTATGAAAGGGAGTGCCAAATCATATTTAAATTGAAAGAGATCCCAAGATGTAACATATGATCATTGAGTATAATGTTATAAATGAAAGGGTCAACATGGGCAATTCTAAGTTAGGAGTTTACACTCTTGACACCTATAAGGTATGTGACTCTAAAGATAATCATGATATGCTAAGAAGATGGAAAATGTTTATTGATGGTGCAAGGTATAAGTCTAGTTTTGGTGTAGAAATTTTCTTGATTAATCCTATTGGGAAAGAGTTTAGTACTTTTTATAGACTCCAATTTTCATGCACTAATAACTTGACAGAGTATGAAGCTCTAATATTAGGTTTATAATTTTCCATCAAGCATAAATGATCTGTAAACACCACTGATAAACTCAAAGTGAAAATTTAAAAGTATGGATTCTAAATTTCTCAACTTATAAGATGTTGGAATGATTAAAAATTGATGAAAATCTGATCTAAATCAAGTTTCAAAACTGAAATAAAGGTGAATTGATAGATCACATCAATTATCCATTGAAACTGTCAAATTTTCAAATTATTAATTTTATCTAATTTCCCGTAAATGATCAAATGATTAAATTTTACATTCTGATATAAATATAAATTATAATCTTCAAATTAACTAAAACTGAAATACAAAAATGAATTCTAAGATCAAAACACAGAAATTGTTTACAGGATTTAGAATTCCTACGTCCCTAGGTTCGTATCAAATCAATCCATTAATTGTTGATAAATTTGCAAGACAAATAATACTTAAAAATAACAAAAGATCATATCTCTCTATAATAATAGTGATTAGACCTTTGAAAGACCTTGGTTGACTCAGCTCGTCCTTCACCTTCCTGAATCTCACGCAGAGGCTTCTCCAAATCAAAATTGGTAACTTATATAGCTCAAAATGGCATCACCAATTCTCTAAAATGGGAAAATGAATATACTAAATAGAGTGTATCATAATTATAAGCAGGTTTTTAGTTTACTCCGAGCTCTAATTCGGCCTCTAAGGGCTCCAAAATGACCAAATACTATAAGCGGGTCTATATTCTCCAATACACAGTCGGCCAGAAGCTTCCCTTTAAATACAAATTCATGCCTTAAATAGCACTTCGATCCCCACAGCACAAGTGGTCAAAGCCTATCCATTTTCGATGGTAGGTCATGAGTTCAAAACCATCAACCCTTTCTTTTAGGCACTTATGCATGAGTTTGAAATCTTCTCCCTTCTTTTTTGGTGCTTAGACTTATTCATTATCCCACATTGGCTGCGTGGAAAGTGGTTTCATTCTTTAAATAGCTTGGCAGCCTCCTTGAATCTATCAAAACCCCCATTTGGTGGGCTCAAGGTGCCTATCTTAGCATGCACATTGGACTTGGTCTTTCCTTTGAACTTGCCACATGCTTGGTCTCGCCACCTTGCTCAACGAGCTTATCTCACACTTAACTCCACGTGGCATGTTGATGACATGGCATGTCATCAAACCATTTTTTTTAAAAACCTTTAAATTTTCCAAGTTTTAACTTCTGATAGGTCCAAATGTCTAAACAACCTCGAAACATGTGCCACATGTCGTAAGAGACATTTTTTGACCAATCTTCAAATGGCGATAATAAGAGCTCTTGAACCCGGATTTACATTTCGAAAAATGCATCAAAAAGCTCTCAACAAGTTCTACACTATGAAATTAGTTTCATCATGATTTGGAAACCCTTTCTAGAATGAACTCTGGATCACACCTCCCTATAAAAGAGGCTTTTGGTCTCCAAAAGTTGACTATCACCTGAAATGTTATAACTGGTCTACTGCATCCATGAAAATAGAACCCAATCATAGCAAGAGATATAAACAATTGAATTCAAATGATTCAAAATCAAACTAAAAAAAATGCCTAATCCAAAAGGCATGAGTAAGTGAATCTACAACTTCCAAATTGATTACAACATATCAAATTGCCTGCCTAAATGTCACATCTTGTAAAGTGGTGAATTGCCAAAAAATGAAACAACTCCCAATGCAACTGCAAGACAAGTTTATAATGTCGACAACATATAATTAATGTTGTAGGCATGTTGAAATAAAATTCCATAGTATGGGACTTATGTGCTAAGCAAATGTAAACAACCAAAAGTGTATGCTGCCTAACATCTAAACATGCCCAAAGGGTCTTTCAATGCATCTATACACCCATGTGCCAACAATAGATACATTCTAAAAAAAATAGCAGTCTAACTGTCAAATGCTGTAAGGAAACATCTCACAACATCACTCTGTTATATCCCCAACTGTTTCAAATGAGTTAATGTGTTTTCCATTATTAGACTACCCATACAGTATATTTTAGAGATCAAAAACTTAGAGTTATCAAAAAGTGAGAATTGAAAAACTTCATATGGTAAACTTGTCTTGAAGTGTTCCCACCAACTCTAATCTACATCTATCAAAGCTTTTCCATTCCCTTAGGTGAATTCTTAACCATGCTTTGGAAAAAGAATGTAGTGATAATCCACTTAACCAATTCTTTCTTCTTAGTGAAATTGATTGTCTCTGTGGATTCATTATCAATTGCATACTCTATCAATTTGGGCTTTGTTGTATGTAATTGAAATAATTGTTGACTTAACCTCTTAAATGGATTTTCACTTGTAGGTTTTACCTTATCCTGGGTTTTTTTGTCAACTGCATTATGGATTGAATTAGCTTCATTAACCTTAGTGAGAGGTTTGTAAATCATCTTAGTTTTAATATTACTTGAATGTGAAGATGAATGAAGCTTAAAACATTTATCAATCCTATGTGCACTCACTTTACAATGAGTACAAACATCCTTCTTAGGTGAGGGTCCCCTTTTTCTAATTCCCAACTTAACATGAGAATGGTCTTTTAAACATGCAATCTACTGAAACAAAGGTTTTCGTTTCCAACAAGTCTTGGCATTATGGTTATTCATCCCACAAAAAGTGCATGGAAATGATTGCATTATCTTCTGTACATTATATCCAAAATTCTTAAAAGTATCAATTGGATCAGAAGATTTAGTGTAAGAATCAGGAGGTGGAATCTCAATACCTCTTTTACCTTTACATCTTTGAACTAGAGGCCTAGAATCTTCGCTATTGGAAGCTCGCCTTCCTTTAGCCATGGAAGAAACTTCTCCATCATCCACCTGCACACTAGTAGAACCCAAACCTGCATGAAGAGGTCTATGCTCAATGTAAATTGGGTTAGATATACCTTGGCTATCTCTACCAAGTTCTCCTCCATTATAATCCATTTAAACAACAATTTAGATCCTATGCCCTTATTGTATCTTTCAAAATCACCAAAAACAATATTACTAGAATCTGAATCTGAAATGGTAGAAGAAGATGAAGATTCATGTGGTGAAAAAATTACAGTGCACTCAGTCATAGTCTCTGAATCTGAAGTTGAAGGCTTTACCTTTTCACACTCACCACATTGCAATCTAATCAAGAGCTCATCCTTGGATATAAGCTCTAATATTAGCTTTGCCACTTGTAATTCAAGTGAAATTTTTTGGCATCTCAAGATTGCATTTTCATCTTTGATGACCTCAATCTGTGACAACTTGCCCATGGTTTCTTGCAAACACCTAATTCCACACTGCACACTACAATATAATCAATCTTCAAACCAATAATCCAACTATTCTAGATGCAACTGTCAATACACAACTAGAAGCAATCCCTGCATTCTAACAACTCTAATACCAATTTGTTTTCAAACCTTTCAATTTGCCAAGTGTCGACCTCTGATTGGTCTAAATGTTGAAACAACCTCAAAACACATGCCACATGTCACAAGAGACATTTTTTGACCAATCTTCAAATGTCCATAATAGGAGCTCCCGAACCCAGATTTAAGTTTTGAAAAATGCATCAGAAAGCTCTCAATGAGCTCTACGCTGTGAAATTGGTTTCATCATGATTTAGAATTTTTTTTTAGAATGAACTCTGGATCACAATTAATTGTTACTAAATTTTCAAGCCAAATAATACTTAAAAACAACCAAAGATCATATCTCTTTGCAATAATAGTGATCAGACCTTTGAAAGACTTTGGCTGACTCAGCTCATCCTTCACCTTCCTGAATCTCATGTAGAGGCTTCTCCAAATTGAAATTGTAAAATTATATAGCTCAAAATGGCATCACTAATTCTAAAAAATGGGAAAATAAATATACTAAATAGAGCATATCAAAATTCTAAACAAGTTTGTAGTTTACTCTAAGCTCTGATTCGGCCTCTAAGGGCTCCAAAATGACCAAATACTGTAAGCGGGTCTATATTCTCCAATACACAGTTGCCCAAAAGCTTCCCTTTAAATACAAATTTGTGACTTAAATAGCACTTCAACCCCTATAACACAAGTGGTCAAAACCTATCCCTTTTGGATGGTATGTCATGAGTTCAAAACTATTGGCCCTTTCTTTTAGGCGCTTATGCATGAGTTTGAAATCTTCTCCCCTCTTTTTTGGCGCTTAGACTTATTTATTATCCCACATTGGCTGCATAAAAAGTGGTTTCATTATTTAAATATATTTGTGGCCTCCTTGAATCTATAAATTCCCCCTTTTTTTGGGCTCAAGGTGCCTAGCTTAGCATGCACATTGGACTTGGTCTTTCCTTCGAACTCGCCACATGCTTGGTCTCGCCACCTTGCTCAATGTGCTTATCTCATGCTTAACTCCATGTGGCATGTTGATGACGTGGCATGTCATCGAACCAATTTTTTTTCAAACCATTCAATTTTCCAAGTTTCAACTTCTGATAGGTCCAAATGTCAAAATAACCTTGAAACACATGCCACATGTCACAAGAGACATTTTTTGACCAATCTTCAAATGACCATAATAGGAGCTCCAGAACCTAGATTTACATTCTGAAAAATGCATTAGAAATATCTCAATGAGATATACACTATGAAATTGGTTTCATCATGATTTGGAAACTCTTTATATAATGAACTCTAGATCACACCTCCATACAAAAGAGGCTTTTGGTCCAAAAGTCAACTATCACCTAAAATCTTATAACTGGTCTACTGCATCCATGAAAATAGAACCCAATCATAGAAAGAGATATAAATAAATGCACTAAAATGATTCACAATCAAACTACAAAAAAATACTAATCCAAAAGGCATGAGTAAGTGAATCTACAACTACCAAGGTGATTACAACATATCAAATTGCCTGCCTAAATGTCACATCTTGTAAAGTGATGAATTGCCAAAAACTGAAACAACTCCCAATGTAACTACAAGACAAGTTTATAATGTTGAAAACATACAATTAATGTTGTAGGCATGTTGAAATATAATGCCCTAGTATGGGACTTATATGCTAAACAAATGTAAACAACCAAAATTGTATGTTGCCTAACATCTAAACATGTCCAAAGGGTCTTTCAATGCATCTATACATCCATGTGCCAACAATGGATACATTCTAAAAAAAAATAAATAGAAGTCTAAGTATCAAATGTTGTAAGGAAACATCTGACAACATCACTCTACTATATCCCCAACTGTTTCAAATGAGTTAATGTATTTTCCATTATTAGACTACCCATATAGTATATTTTGGAGATCAAAAACTTAGAGTTATCAAAAAGTGAGAATTGAAAAAATTAATATGGTAAACCTATCTTGAAGTGTTCCCACGAACTCTAATCTACATATATCAAATATTTTCCATTCCCTTAGGTGAATTCTTAACCATGCTTTGTAAAAAGAATGTAGTGATAATCCACTTCACCAATTCTTTCTTCTTAGTGAAATTGATTGTCTTTGTGGATTCATTATCAATTGCATACTCTATCAATTTGGGCTTTGATGTATGTAATTGAAAGCATTGTTGACTTAACCTCTTAAATGGATTTTCACTTTTAGGTTTTACCTTATCTTGGGTTTTTTTGTCAACTACATTATTGATTGAATTAGCTTCATTAACCTTAGTGAGAGGTTTGTAAATCATCTTAGTTTTAACATTACTTGAATGCAAAGATGAATGAAGCTTAAAACATTTATCAATCCTATGTCCAATCACTTTACAATGAGTATAAACATCCTTCTGAGGTGAGGGTCCCCTTTTTCCAATTCCCAACTTAACATGAGAATGGTCTTTCAAACATACAATCTGCTTAAACAAAGCTTTTCATTTCCAACAAGTCTTAACACTATGGTTATTCATCCCACAAAAAGTGCATGGAAATGATTGCATTATTTTCTATACATTATATCCAAACTTCTTAAAAGTATCAATTAGATCAAAAGATTTAGTGTAAGAATCAGGAGGTGGAATCTCAATACCTCTTTTACCTTTACACCTTTGAACTAGTGGCCTATAATCTTCGCTATTGGAAGCTCGCCTTCCTTTAGCCATGGAAGAAAATTCTCCATCATCCACCTGCACACTAGTATAACCCAAACCTACATGAGAAGTTCTATGCTCAACCTAAATTGGGTTAGATATACCTTGCCTATCTCTACCAAGTCCTCCTCCATTATAACCCATTTTAAACACAATTTAGATCCTATGCCCTTAGTGTATCTTTCAAAATCACCAAAAACAATATTAATAGAATCTAAATCTGAAATGGTAGAAGAAGATGAAGATTCTTATGATGAAAAACTTATTGTGCACTCAGTCATAGTCTCTGAATCTGAAGTTGAAGGCTTTAACTTTTCACACTCACCACATTGCAATCTAATCAAGAGCTTATCCTTGGATTCAAGCTCTGATTTTAACTTTGCCACTTGTAATTCAAGTGAAATTTTTTGGCATCTTAGGATTGCATTTTCATCTTTGATGACCTCAATCTATGACAACTTGCCCATGGTTTCTTGTAAACACCTAATTCCACATTGCACACTGCCATATAATCAATCTACAGACCAATAATCTAACTATTCTTGAAGCAACTGTCAATACACAACTAGAAGCAATCCCTACATTCTAACCACTCTAATACCCATTTTTTTTCAAACCTTTCAATTTGCCAAGTGTCGACCTCTGATAGGTCCAAATGTCAAAAAAAATTTGAAACACATGCCAGATGTTGTAAGAGACATTTTTCAACCAATCTTCAAATGTCCATAACAGGAGCTCCCGAACTCGGATTTATGTTATGAAAAATGTGTCAAAAAGCTCTCAATGAGCTCTACGCTATGAAATTGGTTTCATCATAATTTGGAATTTTTTTCTAGAATTGACTCTAGATCACAATTAATTGTTTCTAAATTTTCAAGCCAAATAATACTTACAAATAATAAAAGATCATATCTCTCTACAATAATAGTGATCAGACCTTCGAAAGACTTTGGCTGACTCAGCTTGTCCTTCACCTTCTTGAATCTCATGTAGAGGCTTCTCCAAATCAAAATTAGCAAATTATATATCTCAAAATGGCATCACTAACTCTCCAAAATAGGTAAATTAATATACTACATAGAGCGTATCAAAATTCTAAACAAGTTTGTAGTTTACTCCAACCTCTGATTCAGCATCTAAGGGCTCTAAAATGACCAAATATTGTAAGCGGGTCTATATTCTCCAATACACAGTCGGCCAAAAGCTTCCCTTTAAATACAAATTCATGCCTTAAATAGCACTTCAACCCTTACAGCATAAGTAGTCAAAGCCTATCCCTTTTGGATGGTAGGTCATGAGTTCAAAACTGTCAGCCCTTTCTTTTAGGTGCTTATGCATGAGTTTGAAATCTTCTCCCTTCTTTTTTAGCACTTAGACTTATTCATTATCCCACATTGGCTGCATGGAAAGTGGTTTCACTCTTTAAATATCTTGGTGGCCTCCTTGAATCTATCAATACCCCCTTTTGGTGGGCTCAAGGCACCTAGCTTAGCATGCACATTGGACTTGGTCTTTCCTTCAAACTCACCACATGCTTGCTCTCACCACCTTGCTCAATGAGCTTATCTCACACTTAACTCCACACGACATGTTGATGACATGGCATGTCATCGAACCAATTTTTCTTGAAAAACTTTTAATTTTCCAAGTGTCAACCTCTGATAGGTCCAAATGTCAAAACAACCTTGAAACACATGCCACATGTTGCAAGAGACATTTTTTGACCAATCTTCAAATGGCCATAATAGGAGCTCTTGAACCTGGATTTACATTCTAAAAAATGAGTTAGAAAGCTCTCAACAATCTCTACATTGTGAAATTGGTTTCATCATGATTTGGAAACTTTTTCTAGAATGAACTCTAGATCACACCTCCCTACAAAAGAGGCTTTTAGTCTCCAAAAGTTGACTATCACCTGAAATCTTATAATTGGTCTACTATATCCATGAAAATAGAACCCAATCATAGTAAGAGATATAAACAATTGCATTCAAATGATTCACAATCAAACTAAAAAAAATGCCTAATCCAAAAGGCATGAGTAAGTGAATCTACAACTGCCAAAGTGATTAGAACATATCAAATTGCTTGCCTAAATGTCACATCCTATAAAGCGGTGAATTGCCAAAAATTGAAACAACTCCCAATGTAATCGCAAGACAAGTTTCTAATGCTGACAACATACAATTAATTTTTTAGGCATGTTGAAATACAATGCCCTATTATGGGAATTATATGCTAAACAAATGTAAACAACCAAAAGTTTATGCTACCTAACATCTAAACATGCCCAAAGGATATTTCAATGCATCTATACATCCATGTGGAAACAATAGATACATTCTAAAAAAAAATAGAAGTCTAACTATCAAATGCTATAAGGAAACATCTCAAAACATCACTCTGCTATATCCCCAACTATTTCAAATGAGTTAATGTGTTTTCCATTATTAGACTACCCATATAGTATATTTTGGGGATCAAAAACTTAGAGTTATCAAAAAAGTGAGAATTGAAAAACTTCATATGGTAAACTTATCTTGAAGTGTTCCCACAAAATCTAATCTACATATGTCAAAGCTTGTCCATTCTCTTAGGTGAATTCTTAACCATGCTTTGCAAAAAGAATGTAGTGATAATCCACTTAACCAATTCTTTCTTCTTAGTGTAATTGATTGTCTTTGTGGATTCATTATCAATTGCATACTCTATCAATTTGGGCTTTTCCATATGTAATTGAAAGCATTGTTGACTTAACCTCTTAAATGGATTTTCACTTATAGGTTTTACCTTATCCTAGGTTGTTTTTTCAACTACATTATGGATTGAATTAGCTTCATTAACCTTAGTGAGAGGTTTGTAAATCATCTTAGTTTTAACATTACTTGAATGTGAAGATGAATGAAGCTTAAAACATCTATGAATCCTATGTCCACTCAATTTACAATGAGTATAAACATCCTTCTTAGGTGAGGGTCCCCTTTTTCCAATTCCCAACTTAACATGAGAATGGTCTTTCAAACATGTAGTCTGCTTAAACAAAGCTTTTCATTTCCAACAAGTCTTAGCACTATGGTTATTCATCCCACAAAAAGTGCATGGAAATTATTTCATTATCTTCTGTAAATTATATCCAAACTTCTTAAAAGTATCAATTCGATCGGAAGATTTAGTGTAAGAATCAGGAGGTGGAATCTCAATACCTCTTTTACCTTTACATCTTTAAACTAGTGGCCTAGAATCTTTGCTATTGGAAGCTCGCCTTCCTTTAGCCATGAAAGAAACTTCTCCATCATCCACCTGCACACTAGTATAACCCAAACCTACATGAAGAGTTCTATGCTCAATGTAAATTGGGTTAGATATACCTTGGCTATCTCTACCAAGTCCTCCTCCATTAAAACCCAATTTAAACAACAATTTAGATCCTATGCCCTTAGCGTATCTTTCAAAATCACCAAAAACAATATTACTATAATTTGAGTCTAAAATGGTAGAAGAAGATGAAGGTTCCTATGGTGAAAAACTTACAATGCATTCAATCATAGTCTCTGAATCTGAAGCTGAAGGCTTTACCTTTTCACACTCACCACATTGCAATCTAATCAAGAGCTCATCTTTGGATTCAAGCTCTGATTTTAACTTTGCCACTTGTAATTCAAGTGAAAATTTTTGGCATCTCAAGATTGCATTTTCATCTTTTATGACCTCAATCTATGACAACTTGCCCATGTTTTCTTGCAAACACCTAATTCCACATTGCACACTATAATATAATCAATCTGCAAACCAATAATCCAACTATTTTGGAAGCAACTGTCAATACACAACTAGAAGAAATCCCTACATTCTAACCACTCTGATACCAATATTTTTTTTAAAACCTTTCAATTTGCCAAGTGTTGACCTTCGATAGGTCCAAATATCGAAACAACCTCAAAACATGTGCCACATGTCATAGAGACATTTTTTGACCAATCTTTAAATGGCCATAACAGGAGCTCCCAAACTCGGATTTATGTTCTAAAAAATGTGTCAGAAAGCTCTCAACAAGCTCTAGACTATGAAATTGGTTTCATCATGATTTGGAAACTTTTTCTAGAATGAACTCCAAATTAATAAATTCAAAGAACTGTTGGTTCATGTTTACTTAGAAATAGTAGTTAATCAAGTGAGAAGTAAATACCATTGTAAATTATCTTACCTTAAGAAATATAATTTTAGATTTTGGGACCTTATAGAGTATTTTGATGATTTTAACATTATCTCAATTCATAGGGAAGAAAAAATGCTTGCTGATGAGCTAGCCTCAGTTGCAACTAATCTTATGCCTAACCAAGACTCTAAACTAGGAAACCTTAGTGTTGAATTGGTTCCTTGTCCTTCAGTCCCTAATAATATCAACCATTTATAGGTATTTAATGGTGACCAACAAATTTTAGATGTCATGAATAGTTCAATAGTATTTGAGACTCACATCATTGATGAAGCTAATGAAAATGCTCTTGATAAAGGCAATATTGATGATAAAATTGTGTAATTAAGTGGCAATAAAATTCCCAAGGGCATGATTACCCTAGAAATATCATTTGACATAGATAAACTAGCTAAAAATGTCAAATTTCCCAAGGTAAGTGGGAAGGATTAAAAATTAGTTGACCTAGGAGCACAAAGTTAACCCTAGCTAGTTAATATTAGTACAACCTGCACTAATGATGAGTTGAAAAAAGCTAAAGAGTTATTGACCAAGTATAAGGATGTTGTAACATGGTCATATGAGGACTTAAAGGTCTTTGATCCTAGAGTCATTAATCATACCATACCTCTAAAGGAAGCTTGTAAGCCTTTTAGGTAGAAACAAAGACATATTAACACTATCTTAGAACTTTTGATATACAAAGAGGTCAAAATGTTACTAGATGCAAAGATAGCATTTCCCATTATATACTCCACTTGGGTAAATAACTTAGCACCAGTTAGGAATTGTTTTAGAGAAATAAGATTATGTGTAGACAATATAAATTTAAATAGAGCTTTTGAAAAGGATAACTATCCTTTGCCTTCTCTTGATCAAGTTATCCAAATTATTAGTGGTTCTGTAATGATGTCTTTTCTTGATGGTTTTTTAGGTTATAACCAAGTTCTTTTAAAAAATGAAGAAATATTAAAGACTATATTCACTACTAAATGGGGCACTTTTGCCTACAAAAAAATGCCCTTTGTATTGATACAATGTAGGTAAAACTTTCCAAAGAGCCATGGATCATGATTTCCAAAGGATGATAGGCAAGTGAATTATCATTTACATCAATGATGTTACTATATTTTCAAAAAATAGGGAGGATCACATCATGCACTTGAAATAGGTATAAAAAAGGTGTAGAAGGTATGGAGTTTCTCTCAATCCCAAGAAAAGCATTTTTTGTGTCACTGAGGGAAAATTGTTAGGTCATGTTATCACTAAAGAGGGGATTTATATATACCTTGATAGAGTAGATGTTATATCTAAGATATAACCCCTAATAGTAGAAAAGAATTGAAATCTTTCTTTGAGAAGATCAACTTTGTAAGAAAGTTTATTTCTAGTTTTGAAAGGATTGTGAGACCTTTGAATGATATGTTGAAGAAGGATGTCAAGATCACATGGAATGAAGAAACCAAAAAGGCCTTCAAGGACATAAACGAAGCAATAATACAAGCACCAATATTTATAATCCATAATTTTTCAAAAGACTTTTATCTTTATTCCTTTGATTTTGACCATATAATTATAGCTATTCTAACTCAAAAGATAGATGGATGTGATCATCCTATTACATTCACGAGTACCAATTTTTATATTTTTTGAGTTAAAATATTCCTTGATTGACATAAATCACATTATTTAGTTAAGGTAGTAAAGAAATTTAGGCATTATATTCTTAGAAATAAGGTGTATAAAATACTACCAGACCCTACAACTAAGCTCATGCTTAGCTAATGTGAGTTAGGGGAGAAAAGAGGTAAATGGATGTCTATACTTCAAGAATATGATCTAGCAATTAAGAGTGCTAAATTGGTAAGATATCAGCGATTAATTTAGTTAATTTCTAATATTAACCTAAATTTAAGTATCATGTAGGTAGAACAAAAAAGTTTTTAACCCAATTATTGCAATGACTCAATTATTCATCTACTAATCAATGAAACTTGTCCTACAGGTTTGACTAGGGAGCAAAGGAGAGATTTAAGGCTCAATGTAGCTCATTTATTGATCAAAGATGGAGTGCTATTTAGGAAGAATTATGAAGGAATATACCTGAGATGTGTTTCTAAAGAGGAAGCTAATGAGATCCTAAGTACTTTCCATGATAAGCTTGGAAGTGGACACCCATACAAAAGGAAAAAAACATATAATATTGGCATACTATCTTAAAATATGCTCAAAAACATGTGAGAGATTGTCATCAGTGCCATATATTCAATACTAAAGAGCCCAAAGCAACCATGCCATTGAATCTAATGATGATTAATTAACCCTTTTCTCAATGGGTATTATATTTTTATGGGGGTCATCAACCCCATTTATTTAGAAAGACATAATTATGTGATCATTGATACTAACTACTACACCAGATGGACAATAGCAGTAGTAACCAAACAATGCAAGACTGAAGATGTGACAAAGTTCTTGGAAGATAACATATGTACAAGATTTAGAACACTAGTGTCTCTAGTTTTTGATAATGGATCTATTTTTATATCCATTGAGATGATTGAGTGGGCATATGATAACAACATTATTCTCAAGTTTTAATCAAACCATTACCCTCAAGGTAATGGGGTTTCTGAGTCAACTAACAAAAAATTGATGAAATCCATCAGGAAGTCTCTCATTGATAAATTAAGAACATGGCATAAGTTACTCAAGTATGTCCTTTGGGATGATAGAATAAAAGTCAAGCAAACTTTGAAGGCTTCACAATTTTTTCTAGTATATGGTCAAGAACTTGTATTTCCCATCACTCTCAATATTCCAACATAAAATTTTATGCAAGAGTACATGGAAGGAGAGGATCAGGGGTTTGAAAGTTTAAGGTTGCTTAACATTATTCAAATAGAAGATGAAAGAGAGGAAGATTTTTCCAAATTTTAGTAGACATCAAACCACAATAAAGAGATGGTTTGATAAACGTTCCAAAATTAAGGTGTTCAAATAAGGAGATTTGATTGTTCTTTGGGACAAAGCATATAAAATTAAGGGAAACGATGGAAAGTTAACTCCATTGTGGATTAGTCCCTAATAGATTGTAGAGATACTAGGAGATAACACCTTCAATCTCAAGAACTTGTAAAGAGAAGATTTCACATTGACAACAAATGGACAATATCTCAAGCACTAGTTCTCTGCTACTCCACCTTAAGTCTACATGGAGTGATTTGTAAGAATAGCTAGGATTAGTGTAGGTAGGATTAGAATAGTTTTTTTCTTATTTTTTCCTTCCTATTCTTTTTTTGTAAATAATACATGTAAGTCTTTATTTGCTTGTTGATTATTTTTATTTTTGTCTATTTTTTTTGCTTGTTTGTTTCTTTCCTTTTTATTTGTTCCCTAATTTCAATAAGTCTTTTTAAGATAATCCTCAAGCTCCAAAGCATGTAGTTTATCAAAAGGAACTCCACAAATCAAGAATGTTGGTATCAATTATCTAAATGGTTGATCATGGATCTTGAAATGTGAGCTCAATGTTATAGTTTTGGGAAGTTGGTAAGGGTTGGTATCTAGATTGGTTATTCCTAAAATATTAAACCTTGTTCTTGATCGAAATATGATTCTAATGGGAATTTATCATGTAGGATGAAATTTTGAATTATTAAGACAAAGTCATGTTTGCACTTAAAAAACATTAATTTCCTAGGATAAAGTTTACAACCAAGGATGATTGTTTGAAGATCAAACATTTAACCAAATCCAAAATCTTGGCTAATCTAGTTCCCAGACCTTGTTAGAAAGCTAAAAATACCTAATAAATTATAAAAATAAGAACTTCATTACAAAATTCAAAAGTTTTCTAAGCTAAGGTGATTCTAGTAATCTCCACTAGGGCTATGGAAACCTGGCTAGCAGTGGAGCAAGGCCTTAAGTTGAGCTAAAGGTATCTCTATCGAGGCTATAGATGTATGGTTGGTACTAGAGCAATTCCCAAGCCTTCCCTGAGAGCATGATTTTTAATGAACATCTAAATGTTCTATAAGTCTATGTTAATGGTAAAGGAAATGAATCTAGAAATTCTATAAATCCCAAAGGCAATCAGTAAGTGGAATCAAAGCACACACATATCATGGCTATGTTTTGATGTTTGATTCTAATTTTTCATGTGTGGGACTTGTTTTAATTATGGTCTGGTCTTAACAATGGTACTTGATTAGATCAGATAATTTACCTAGTTATTAGTATAAACTAGAGTCTATGAATTCTAACATATTGTTATGTTCCCCCCAAAAGTCACCATTTGTTGAGATCAACATAACCCATTTCTGAAAATGGGGACCTTTGTTTCAAAAAAATTCAAATTTTTTGATTTGAATTGAAAATTCCACTTGATTAGATTTATTTATTTGAAAATCATCTACACTTGGTTTTCATTTAGCTTAACTAACATGTCTCCATTTGATCCTTATCTTATTTTGTCTAATTTTGATAATGGTTGCTTCATGTGTTTTTCAAGATACAGGTTCAATGGAGCCTCAAGTGGGTGAATAATGTCTAAAGTTCTGGGCACTAATGATAAATTGACCCTTTGACTAATCAATAGTTTTTATTGTTCAATTGAATTCATGTTTTAGCATTTGAAAAAACCCTTAGCCTAATTCTTTTAACCTAAATCTATTTAATTTGAATTCAAATTTATGTGGGTTCTTTTTATTTGAAATTAGGCAAGAACACTTTATATTTATTTAAAACTTAGATTATACTTTATCTTAAAGTCTTAATCATGTTTATTAACATGAACAAAACCTTAGTCTAAACCTTCATGCTAAGTTATTTATGCCCTGAGACCCCTTAGTTCATTATATTGTTCGTATGGAATAATTAAATGCAAGGTCCATTTTTATCATATTTTACACTTAGTCTAAATTCTTACCCTAAGGTTCTCAATCATGTTTATTAATGTGACCAAAACCTTAGGTTAAATATTTTATCCTAAGTCCTATACACTCCCTAAGCCTTATTTTATTTTGTTTTGTCTACAGGAACATAAGGGACCAACAAAAGGATGAAAAGTGGTAAGATATCAAAACTTAATAAAAATATCTATGGTTTGTGGGAATCTTCAAAGCCAATAATTCAAACACCTAGATCGATGATACATGTTTGAACAATAAAAAATGATCCTACGTTGCGTGAGGCATCAATAAGTTAAAGATCCTATAAGTAAATAAAGTAACCAACCACATCTGACTCCATGAATCAAAATATAATATTACACATTGATCCACTTAAAGTAGATATAATAACATGTAGAAGGGTTAAATTATCAACAATCTTGATGAGCAAGTATAGAGATGGCAAGTGTCATCCCATAATGGATAGTTAAAACTTGAGAACTACCCTAAATATTGAAGGTACATGGCCAAGTATACACATTCTGATCAACAATGAACATTAAGTCAAAACTTCAAAAAAGCCCTAGGAAGAGTGAGAGGGAGATAAGTGTCATCATCATAGAAACTAAGTTAGGAAATCAACGGTGTATGGATCAAAGGATATAACCTAGAGGATCAAGATCGATGGTTCATGTTGATCCATATAATTAAGATCCAATTGTGCGTATTGAATATTAAATTTTCAAATAAAACCTTATAAAAATGTAGAGCTTCCACATGGTGTAAAAACATTGGCCTGAGAGGAAAATGATAGCTAAAATCATAGAGAAGGCCCATAAAATTAATACATAGCATAATCTAGAATGCCAAGCATAAAATATACCAATAACATTCGACCTTTTAGATCCAAATCAATGGTGTGAGGTGAGGTAGACTTTTCAATAAGCCAAGACCCAATGAGATGTTGACACACATTTTAAATGATAAATGGTTAATTTTTAAATATTAATGAACTATGTGACATGATAGGGCCATGTAAGTGCCAAGTCAGATTAAGAGATTTTATGGACCCAAAAAGGCAACGGTATAAATATGAGATCTAAATGAAAATCTAAGTCACGAAGCTCTCAATTCAAACTCTAATACCACTATTAAAGCTTTATGAAAACCTTATTAAAATCCAAAAAACCCTAACACGTATGGAATCCCTAATTTGATTGTGTTTATTACAATCAAGCTAAAAGGAATGAAATTATCATTTATGCAAGGATAATTCAGTCCATAGTTGAAATATCGACCATTAGTGAATAGTTCAATAAAAATTACAGCCATAGCAACATGGAAGGGTGTCTCAAAAGAAGATGTGGAGTTGTATTTGACCTCAGATGCAAAAATAAGGGTTTTTAAATACACAAAATTCATTGCCAATGCTTTTAACATCAAGGACAATAATTGGTCAAATTTGTTGACCATTGAGAACCAACAAGCCATCACCCAGGAGGAGATAAATGTGTCTACCAAGAGGTTGTACTATGACATAGTTACAATTCAAATGATTGCTTTCTACTATGCAAAATCAAAACCTAAGGTACACCATTGTATTAATATCCTTACTCTAAGTTTTAAGGATGATAAAATAGATAAAGGTTGGATAATTAATGAACACACTCATAGATATGTGGCATATATCTCTATTGTATCCTTTGAGCATTATTATTACCAAACCACAAATTGACTTGCCTTTAATCAATGCTTGGGAGAAAACGAATTATTTAAAGAACACACTTGCTATATGGCTATATTTTGGGAACCAAGTCTTTTCAAACTTTATTAAAAACATCCCAATTAGCTAATGTAAACTAGGGATAAGAATGATCATGACAATGTTGAACAAACTATGAGGAAATGCCACCAGAGCCTATGTTGATCTTGTCTGGGTGCCAATTATTTATTTCATGATTGAAAATCAGATTACCCCTCTTCTAGTTGAAATTATTAGCATTTCTTTGAGTAGGAAGATATATGCCATTAAAAGAAAGAAGAAAACCCACTTCTACACGATGTCATACCTCTTGGATGCTCTCTGTGCCACTACCAAGATCCCAAATCAAAGGGAATGGTCACCTAGTAGAACACAAATAGTTTCACAATACTATTCCAAGTTGCACATATTCAAGTATAAGGATTACATTTAATTCATATGTGATTGTGTTTATCTAGTGCTTAGTGAAGCCATCACTAGTCATCCCATGGAGAGAGTCAGCCAACTCATTAGGAAGTATGTTCAAGCTATGGGTGATATCTATTTATACCCAAATTGTACAAAAAATAGGATTAAGGTAACCTAATATACTCCTCTTAGGCTACCCATCCATGTGCTAGACAAGCTAGTAGAGTAAGAGGTGACATATCAAATATTTAATGGAATAGATGGTCTCTATAAGACCAAGATAAAAGGGCTCCTCCATAACTTCCCCATAATAATTGGAAAGACCATTTTCAAGTAATGGGACAATATCAAGGCAACCTCCAAATATTGGACTTCTTTCAATCTACAAATAGATGCTCTAAAATAGTGGTACCCTTATGGGAGTGTCAAGGAGCATTTAAGGGTAAAAAATATTCTAAGTGTGTCCTATGATCATCATCTTGGTGCTTATGATCACATTTATAGCAAAACATCCAACTACTCTAAGGTCACAATAAGGTTGAAGGAACATAACATTAGACCTGAGCCCAAAATGGAAAGGAACAAGAAAGGAGATGATAGATGGAAAATAAGGCCCATGTAGTATAATTTTTTAAGTAGTGAACCCACTAAACCTCCATCAACTCAACCACAAGCAAAGCCTAAATTTGAGAATGGATTGGACAAAGACTAGAGGAAATAAGACCTAATGAGATAACTTCTTCTTCATCATTCCTTGAGTCGTCAAAGGTAGAAGAGTAAGAATTACCTCAGGAGGAGATACACATGATATCATTATACCCTAATGAGACTATAGAATATGCACTCAAAATTATATCAATAGATTATGAGCTAGAATCAGAAGATGAAGAAACAAAGGTTGAAGAGACGAAGGAAGAAAAAAGTAAGGAAGTTTTGGACCTTGTTCCTCTAGATACCCCCAAAAGGAAGGTTGAACTGGATATTATTCCTAAAGACAAGAAAACCAAAGTGAATTTCACTCATCCTTTGAGTGAATCTATTTTATTTAGTGAGTAAAACTTGATATATGGCCCAACTATTCCAGAATGGTTTATTTATGGACCTAGTTTACAAAAGGTTCCTACTAGGCATCATCTTTGGGCTATGATGCAAACCATAAACATCCCTATACATAAAGAGATAAATCCATGGATTGTGTAGCTACAAAGGAAGATGAAAAAATATTTGCTACCCCAAGATAATCAAGTAGAGTACAAGTGGGGATCCCAACTCCTAAAGTGACTCAATCATTAGTGGGAGTCAAGTTTGACCCCAAGATTACTAGCTTGTAGAGAGTAATAAAGAAAAAGGTCATGGTAGGAGGTGAGGAGATCACATATAAAAAATTAGAACCATTAACCAATTTGACTCCAGTATCAAGACAAAATCTTGATGAGAATCTTATAGTTGAGGAGAATGTACTTGAATTAGCCCAAGCACAATCAACATAATTATAAGATACCCTCAAGGGCTTTCCAAAACAAAAGGAGAATTTGGAAAAATAGGTTATCTTGTTACTCCTAGATGTAATGATTAAAATGTTCGAAGATACTATATTTGATATGTTTAATTATTTGAAGTCAATAAAGTCTAGATAGAGTGTATTAAGCTAGCAAGGTACTGTAACCATGAACCTAGTGCACCAATGGTAGAATTCAAGATGAAAAGTAAAGAATTTGATCAACATCCAGATATAAGGTCAAATTACTAATTTTAAAACAATTAGCCTAGCTCATATAAACATGACTATGGGGTTATTGATAGATAAGATCAAGAGTCTAAAAAAGTGGTCCAAAATCCTTAAAGATATTTCTAAGTATGAAATACAATTGGAAGAAAGGATAGAGCATATGTTAGGGGGTATAATAAAGTATCCCACTAAACTTAGCTCAATGGGCCTAATACCTAATGATGAATTCAAACATAGAGTCACCCAAGTCATGCATGAAGTGAGAAATTAAAGCTAAGGGAAAATAGGAGTTGATAACACAAAGATCATGGACATGATCTTTACTATAGAAGATAATATTGTAAAGGCTAGGAGAATAAAAGAAGTATTAGAAAGGGATGACAAATATCTTAGAAGCTTGGCAGATCAAGAGGATGAACTCATCATGGAGCCTATTGTCAACTTAAAGATCATCGATGATCAACATTAAAGGGCAATGAAGATCCTCTAACAAAAATAGGGGACTTCAGCAATAGGAAGGCCTCAAAGTTGAAATTATTGACTAAAGTATATTCTTTTTGTAATTAAGCATGTACATTTTAAACATGAATATTCCTTTGTAAAGGCATGTGTAACTTGTAAAAACACATTGCCTATATTTCAGTTCTTTAGAAAGTGTCTTTCTCTAGAAAGTTGTAAAGGACAACTATACAATTATAATTTGACATTACTAATTGCCATACCTCCTTAGTTTCTATATAAGGGGTATTATCAAATGTAAAAGAAGAGGGAGTTTTGAGCAAAAATATTGTGTATTAATTTTGGAGCAATTAAGACAAATAAGGAATTCTAAAAACATTGTCTAATTTGTTTCTGTGAATTATTATCATGGTTACTCTCTTACTTGTCTAATTTAAAATTCAGATTTGAATGGTTCTTATGAATTCTTGATGTGCACTTTTCAAATGTAAAGCTGTTAATTTGTGCTAATGTTAGATTGATTGCAAATTCTTAGGTTCATTTTGTTTTCTATGCACTTATTGTAGATGTGCTTATGCTAGTTAATTTCAAGGGTAAATATTTAAATGAATATTGTTCTTATTTTTATTCTTTCACTTCATTTTATGCTTACCTAATGTGTGATGTGATTTGACCTCAAGCTGTTTCACTTCATATATTAGTTTTAAAAACATATTTGGATGATATTATAACTTTGTCATAATATATGTGTTAAAGATCAAAAATATCATTCTATTCCTTCTATGACTCACCCTTCCTTTTTCTCTTTCTTTGATCCATTCACTCAAGATTAGTTTCATTATGAATACCCATCTTAGCTTAGAATTAGATTTAGTTCTTTGAACATAATTCATTCAAATAGCTTAGATTAATTCATTTTCTCCCAACAAGCAAACTTTATAAATATTGTGAAATAGTTCACTTTTTCTATTGTTATTCCACCAAAGATAACAATATTATCAAAACCTATAACTCATGTATTAAATTTTCTAAATTTTTAAATGAGTAGTGTTTCTTAAACACTCATAAACACCTTTGATACACTTAAATGCATAAAAAATGACCTAATTGAGGTCTATAACATCCATTTAAACACCTTCCAATAGCTTCCCAACCACATTCCTTCATCAAGTCTCTTTGCACCCTTATTGGTTTAGGCTTAGGGTTTATAATCCAAACTGATTATCATACCCTAGTGTATGTATGTGACCTTTTTCTATATATATCAAGGTCTAACCTCTTCATGAAATGTTTCTTTAAGTACCTTATCATATTTTAGGTTTTTCTAAATAATTCTCTACTTTACTAACTTCACCTCTTTATTCCTCTTGGGGCTGACTACTTAGACCAGTCTGTGTATGCCATTTTGGTCTATGTATGATAGTATTATTTTCATTATCATATGTTTATATTTCCTTGGATTGTTGGTTAAAGTATCTCTCCATATCTTCAAGGTTATCCATGGATTCATTTTATTCAACTAACTCCATTTCAGCCTTTTAGAACTGATTGTCTTGTATGGCTGTGTATGTACTTAAGACTGTAGGACTAAACAAGTTCTGGCATGATTTTGCATTATTTTTGTTTGAGATGAGGGTCTAATGGAGTGATATTATTATTGTTACATTATATAAAACATGTTTCATTTATTTATATGGATCAATCACTCCAACCTTCCAATCAAGAAACTACTCCTTAGGACTGAGTAGGAAATTAGGATTGTTCTTGTCTAAATAGGGTTGTAAACATGATGTTTAACTATATTGCTTGAGTCTGATATTACGATGGAATTTTAAATCATCCTAAAATCATGTTAAAACACATTAATTACCATTAATCATGCTACATTAATTTAAAATAAAGCACACTCTAAGATCTTAGGGGACTGTGTGCTTCCATCTACATGAGTGCATTCATTTATAATTGGTCTAAAATTAGGATGTTCTAGGAACCTTGTTATCATTGAAAATCTTTAAACCTATATCATTAATTTAGAATTGGTATATAATTAGGATGTTATAGGAACCTTGTTATCATTAAAACTCTTACAACCTATGTCATGCCATTTATTATTTGAAACTTCCTTCAAGTACCTTAAAACTTAGTGTTTCACCACAAACTTTGTCTCAAGACACCCTTCAACTATTAGTTGATTGTAAGTGTTATTTTGAGCATTTTAATACATTTTGAAAAGTTCCTTAAAAAAAAATCTTACTCATTCTCAAAGTCTCTATATATTTTTTATTGTGATATCTTAAAACATTCTCAACTCTAAAGGTCCTTGCTCTATCAACACCAATGTCCAATATGACCTCACAATTGATAGGTTGTAGGTGGTGTTAGGTAGTTTGATTGTGTATGAAATGGTCTTGAGATGACCCCTTAAAACCCATGGATATACCTAAAAGTATTTAAGTCTAATTGAAATCTCAAAAAGGGATTCAATAATCCTTTAAGAACTCTACCTTGTGTTTAAGATTTTAAATTCATATCATCTAGTAGCTTGTAGGTCTCTTTCAGAAGGCTGAGTGCATTTTAGATCCTTTTAACTATCCATTATCATTATTAAATAATATATCAATGGATATGATTCAAATTATGTTGTTATGAGATCATTTTCATGCCTTGAATTTCTAAACTCAATGTTTCTATCAACCTATTTTATCTCACAACATCCTTCACTCTTGGTTAGCTAGCCAGTTATAGGTGTTGATTTGAGTAGACTTGAATGTGTGTAGTGATTAATATCCTTAAAAACAATCTTAAATGATCATTCAAGTCATTTTTGATGTCTTATAAACTCTTCAAAGCCTTTAATCATCATAATTTACCATTATTCACTTTCCCAAGGCAAATCTTGCTCAACTAACTATAGGTGCCAACTTAGATAGTTGACTATGTATCATATTAAATTAGGCCTCCCAAATATATATGGTAATTTAAACCAATAATACTCATCAAGAACCATTTTCACTACATTTAAAAGTTCATATAGAATCCTTAAATCACATTTATCAACTTTGAACTTCACTATTTACATATATAGTCTACAGGTGGCTGTCTACTAGGCAAGTGAGTTTAGTTATCAATTTTTGACTTTAGGTGTTTTGTAATATCTCTATTGGTCCATTTATCTCTTCAACTTGAGTTCATTATAAATTATATCATGCCTTGAGAACCTTATTGAGATATTAACACTATGAAACTCTTTAAATTAATAGACCTACAAGCATGTAGGTGATGGAGACTGCAACTTATGTGTTGGAACCTGGAAAGGGACAAATATGACTATTAGGAATCATAAACCATTCCTTATATTTAATCAAAATACTTGGTTAGGAGATACATCTCTGCTATCTTGGAGATACACATTCAAATCATTCCAATCACCTCTACTAATGTAAACATAAAGACACAGTCCATAAGGTACATGTAAATGTGACCACCTTAAGACTTATACGATATTTTTAATTTATAAGAGGCTATGATTGGATTATGAGGAGAATATTTGACCATGGATAAATATTAAAATGTATTTTACCACCTTAAAAACTTAAAAACATAGAAATATGGCCAGTCATTTGTAGACAATGTACAAAAGAGAAATTGCTTGTTAAAGGACCATTCACACATGATAAGAATATGGTTGAATGATTTTGAGACATATAGAGACATATTATAACTCTTTATAACTTTTTTAAGAAGTCATGATCTCACAATTTATTCTAGAGTTGTGCCAAACTTAGCCTATGGGGTTTTAAGTCTTCAAAAAGTAGTATGGGATTTTAGCGATTCTTCATAATGATAGGAGAAAAAACCCAATAAAAAATGATGAAAATTTTAATACCATATGAGTCAAATATTTAGACAAATTTTAATCCACCAGTTATAACAGTACTGCCTATATCATCTGATTGATTTTGGCCTTCACTAGCTTGTGAAGGGGATGATGGAAGAGGGATGTAGTTTTATGTAATTGTGAAGCTCAAAAATTATTCCAAAGATTTTTCCTAACCTATAAAAGATAAAAATACACTCTAAAATTCTTTTCACTTTTAATTAACTACCAAAAGTCCATAAAATTATTCTAACTCCTCAATATGGTATTGAATTCCAAGAATCTAACTTTTCCTGATCCATATGATAAATGTAATAGTTAAATAACTGCTCTAATCCTTTTTTTAATGTGTATTTTATTTATTTTTAAGTTAATAAACTTTGACAAACGTCAATGTTATCCAAAAACCACACTTTCACTCATTTTTAACATCTCAAAGTTAGCAAATGATCTTTAAACTTTCTAAAACTTCATGAAATGTTATGAAAAGATGTTTTAAACATGAAATGGCATTAATAAACACATAATAACCTATGACACAATTTTACCATGACTTATTCTCTCAATGACACTGGTAGATCACTATATGACTAAAATATGACTTTACCTTAACTTCTCCAAACTAACCTTAAATAATGCTAACATGGTTAATTGAAGGCTTATATGGACCATATAGGGTGTGACATGACCATATTCCAAGTTTAAATTTATATGGGGGTGAAAAATTTAACTTGGGGTCACATTTGGTCAATAGTTAATGACCATCAATTTCTCACACATGTGGCTACCCTAAAAAGGAGTAGTAAACCAAATTAGGGTAGATTGGGAGACAAAGATGAGGTATTTTATTACCAAGTAAAAACAAAATAATAAAAAAATTGACTTCATTTCTTTGCATGCAAGTGTGTATACTTTTACCACCAAATAAGAACTTCATGAATAAGAATTTGAAGATCCTTCTTAATTATGTACACTTCATTTTGACGGTGCCCGATCAAAGCATGATTTTGGATTTGGCATGGCCCTCATAGATATAGAAAGGAAGTAGTACCTATATTACTATAGGTTGTAGTTCCCCTAAACTAAAAATTGAGATAAATATGAATATCTAATTTTAGGCCTATAGTTTGCACTAAAGAATAATGTTAAGTAGCTACAAATCTTCATTAATTCTAAGGTGGTTGTGAATTATATAAAAAATAAATATCAGTGAAAAATCACTTATTTAAATAAGTATAAGCACTGAACATGGGACCTAATTGAGTCCTTTAAATAATTAAACATCATAACCATCCTAAAGGAAAAGAAGAAAACAAAAAAATCATTAGCAAATTTATCTACTATTTTGGCACCACTCTAGGAGTCTAAAATGCATAAATTATTAGAGGAATTGGTTCTTCGCCCTTCTATCCCAAAAAACATGGATAATTTTTAGGTGTTTGAAGATGATCAATAAATTATGCAATTCATGAATAGTTATGGAGATTTTAAATACCATATAATAAATGAAGAAGATATTATGTTGATACAGATTGAAGATTTGAGAGAATATGGAATTTTGAAACTTAAGGAGAATCTCATCCCTTTGGGTATGGTCTCCTTAGAACAAGATTTTGATATAAATCCCTAGGCTCAATTAGAATTGAATTAAAAAATAAATTTAGATTTCATCAAATAGAATCTATGAAAAAACCAACCTCCCCAGTTTGTCAATGTGGGCTTAAGTTACGTAGAAAATGAAAAGTAATAATTGAAGAGATTATTTTCAGAGTACAAAGATGTCACTATATGGACATATGATGACCTAAAAGTATTTGACCCTAGGGTGATCACTCATATTATTCCCTTAAGCCCAAATCACAATTTTTTAATTCAAATATAGAGGCCATTGAATCTAATCTTGGAACCTCTCATATAGACTAAAGTATATAAGCTACTTGATGACAAACATGTTTTCCTAGTTAGACATTCAACTTGGATATCCAATCTCATACTAGTCATAAATAAAAATGGATAAATCAAACTCTCTAAAGTGTTAGGAAAGGATAATTAGCCTATATCCTCTTTGAAAGAGGCTACATTATTAATCGATCTAAGATGATGTCTTTCTTTTATGGATTCTCAAGTTACAAAAGTGTTGGTTGAATAAGAACATAAGATGAAGCCTGCCTTCACCACCAAGTGGGGAAATTTCAAATATAAAAGTCTGCCATTCAACCTAATTAACACAATACCCACCTTACAAAGAGAAATGTATTTTTAATTTTATGTACTTCATCATCATATACATGGATGACCTCACCATGTTTTTAAAAGACATAGCTAATCACATAAAAAATCTCCAAAAGGTCTTTGATAGATTCAAAAGATATGGGGTCTCTTTGAATTTAAAGAAGAACATATTTAGAATTACTAAAGGAAATATCCTAGGTAATATCATCACCAAATATGGGATCTCCATTGATCCATAATGGGTTCAATCCATTTCTAATTTGACCCCACCTAATAGCAAGAAAGAGCTTAAATCTTTCTTAGGCAAGATTAACTTTGTAAGAAAATTTATTTCTAGTTTTTTAGATATTATCAATCCATTGAATGATATGTTGAAATAGGATGCCAAGATCAAGTGGATAATAAAATATAGGAAATCCTTCCTAGATATCAAGAACATAATCAGTTAGGACCCAGTTCTAATTAGTCTTGATTTTAATAAATATTTTATATCTATTCATTCACCTCTCAACATACTATTGTTTTAGTAATTATACAAAATGTGGAAGATAATGTACATCCCATTTCATTAATAAGCACCAATATAAAGGATGTAGAGTTAAAATAATCTATGATTAATGAATAAATATATGCCTTCATCAAAGCTATTAAAAAATTCATGCATTATATTTTGAGAAATAAAAAATACATCATCATCCCATGCCTATCTCTCAAGCTCACACTTGGACAAAATGAGTTGCATGAAATAAAAGGAAAGTACATGACCAAACTATAGGTGTTTGACCTTGAGATCAAGCCTGATAATATGGTAAGAAGCTATAAAATCATCCAGATGATGATTGAAAATGATCTATGCATCCACATTGAGTAGGTCAATGAGGCTCAAGTAGTTGGTGGAGATTGGTACTCATAGATTATCTACTACTTAATTTTGACATGTCCTCTTGAACTAAATCAAGAGTAAAGATGAGCCCTCAGGTTCAAATCAAATTCTTACGAAAGGAACATTAACAAGATCTTTCTAAGCCCAAGATCTAAAGCATTAACAACAAATACATCACAAGAATAATTGTAAGAGATGAAAATATGTTATGCGAAGATAAAGGAAATATCATATAATATCCATAAAAGAACTTCTATATATTATAAATATGAATCTTACATATATAGGTAATGTGGGATAAATCTACAAAAGGAAAAGCTAAGAGAAAGATAAAAAAACTAGCTATAAAACCTAGAAAATATGAGAAACAACTCTAAAACCCTCCTTATGTGAATCTAGGGGATAAAAATAGCCAAAAAAACAAAGTGGAATATCCAAAGTATGAATCTTGGAAATAAGTCATGATCAAGTACTCATGTACAATATATCCATGATGTGGAAAAAGGAAGAAAACCCATAGGAATAAAACTCTCCCCTAAAAAAACTATGTAAAAGAATGAAAAGAAGCAAAAGAAGAAAAGGAAGGAAGGACTTCATGAGGAATCCCATCTAAGGAAAAATTCCTTCACCCAACACAAAGATAAATAGTATATATCTTTTATAGATGGAAATGATATAAGGAACCATATACATAGGTGGTGAGATAGTCCCAAAAATAACATGTTCTTTCCATTAATGTACCTTCTTCCTGACTACTAAGAACAAGATGTCCCAAAGTTACATCACTATAGAAATATTAATGCCAATAGGAAATATAATACCTTGTAAAAGTTTTCCAAGACATCTATAAGTGTATCCCATAGAGTGAAGTATGAAAGATCCAAATCCAAGAGGATGTTTCTCAAAGGAACCAATCACATAAGTAGGTGGATCTAAAGTGGGAAAAGTAAAAAATGTAGTAGTAGGAGTAGTAATAATATCCAAAATAGAATGTACAATAATAATAGGTTCCTCATGGAAATAACCATTTAAACACATATCATCATAAATAAGAATAATAGGTGATGAAAAAGCAATAATTTTGGCATAATAAAATTCATCCTCAGGAAGTTGTGATGGTGTCTCATCTATGATCTCCAAAATTGATAGTGAAGGTGACACATCCTCAAGAATCATGTCTTCTCAATCAATGAAATGAATAGGAGTGAAAACTATGTGAGGAGTAATAGATGCCTCAAACAAACCATCATCAAAAGATAAGTCCTCACTAACAACTGAAGAAGGAGGAATAGTGAGAGGTGTAGGAAGTAAGAATTCCTCATTTGAATCACCATCAAGAAGTATGTCCTCACAAAATGAAGAGGAATCCTGATTCATGTCACTAGTAAAGAGTGAATCCTCACTAGGTGGAGAAGAAGGAAGTGTAAATAGTTCCTCACCCATGTAACTATTAAGAATCAAATATTGAACAACATCAGTGTCATCGTAAAAAGATCAATCCTCACTTACAAGAGGAGAAGGAAATGGAATAGAAGGAGATGGAATAAAAGAGGGTGAAACAGACTCAAAATATTTAGTATCCTTCTTAAATAAGGTTACAATAACATACCAATCTTCCTTTGGTGATGTATAAAAAGTGACATAGCACTGAAAACTATCCAAAACATGGAGGAGAATTAAATAAAGAGCCTCATCTTGCATGTATACAATCCAAGCAAGATCTTCCTCATCTATAAAGTGGGGAAGGTTGCCATGCACCATTATCCACATGTCTTTCAGTTGTAAGTGAATATTCATTTTGATATTATAAATAATTTAGTTGGAGGTTTTGAGGGGCTCAATTAATAAGGAATACATTGTCTAAAAACAAGGATAAAGTCAAGAATAAGAACCCTCTCAAAAAGTCAAATCCCCCTATGACAATTTAACATCTCCAAATGAAATTAATGAACACCCCCAAAAAATGTAAGCTCCCCCCAAATTTTTAACTTTATAATTTATTTAATTTTATAATATAAATTAACACAATGGATTTATTGTAAAAAAAAATACACTTTTGAAAAAAATAGTTCTTGATTTTGAGTCATGGTTCAACCGTTATAGTCTTTACAAGTTTTCCATCTTTAAAATGGATCAAATAAGTAAACATTGCACAAAAATTAAATGCACTAAGGGACAAAATGTGCTTCACCACTTCATGAAACTATAAAAATATATTCAAAAAAAATTATTTCTAACAATTTATATATCATAAACCAAGCATAGTTTGTCAAAAATAGGTGAAATCCAACTTTATGAAGATTCTTTGCAAGATCCAAAAAAACTTGATAAATGGGTCCCGTTGTGACATCTCAAAATGGGTACATCTTGATGCCATAGGTTTTAACTATTATAGGCATAAATTATACCTAAAATATTATCCTCTCCAATAATCATATCTAAAATTATAGATTGTACAACCTCAAACAAGAATAAAACCAACCAGTTATCCAGATGATGAAGATATAATGTTATAGTAATGTTAAAACTAAAAAAAGAGCTATAAAAACTGATTCAAAATGCTTCTAAATTATAATTTAGGAAATTCAGGATTGTTAGATAATATAAACAGGTTTTATATCTAAAAGATCATATCTGTACCACCTATGGTGA
Source organism: Torreya grandis (assembly GCA_037957365.1). Taxonomy (NCBI): domain Eukaryota; kingdom Viridiplantae; phylum Streptophyta; class Pinopsida; order Cupressales; family Taxaceae; genus Torreya; species Torreya grandis. The sequence continues at coordinate 2,883,824 of JARHVA010000836.1, read as the reverse complement.
GAGAAAATTAAACTAGTGGTAGGTATCTTAGTGCATTATTTTTCCTAATGGTACCTTTAGTTTTATTGGGGTAATAAACCCAAACTTCTCACAAGGGCACATGTTTGTCCTCATAGTTACTAACTAATATACTAGGTGGATAAAATATATTGTAACAAATAATTCTAGAGCACTTGATGTCACCAATTTTATGAAAGAGAATATATAGACTGGGTTTGGTATTCCATTTCCTTAGTTTATGATAATGGTCCATCTTTTTAATATTATAAATTTATAGAGTGGGCCTATGAAAATCAACTCAAAATCAAGTTCTCATTGAACTAATATCCATACGTAAATGGAGTGGTTGAATATACACTATGGGCAGATAGAACAAGGCACAATCAATCCCTCAAGGCTTCTCCATTTATGATGGTGTATGGATGAAAACCATTCTTCCCCATCACTCTTAGGATACCAACATACAAACTCATGTAAGAGTACATGGAAAAATATGAAAGGATAAAATCTAGACTATTAGACATAGTTTAGATGGAAGACGTAAAAGTTGAAGCACTACAAAATTCAGTAAACATCGAGATATTGTCAAGCGATAGTTTGAAAAAATATATAAGATCAAGGGATTTAGGATTTTAGACTTAGTATTTTTATGGGATAAAACACATAAAAATAAGGGACAACATTATAAGTTCACTCCTTTATGGATTGGACCCTATCATATATTAAAATCCTTGATAACAATGCCTTTTATTTGAAATAAATCTAAGGTAAGACCATGCATTTTTAGTCAATAGATATTTTTTGAAGCATTATTTCATATTTGTTCCAACTAGAGATGGATTAGAGTGAATTTTATATATAGATTTAGACTAGTAATAGGTTATATTTATTGCTTTTTAGATTAGATTTCCTACTTTCTAGAATTAGTTTTCCTATTTTCTACATTTTTCTTTTAGTAGATTAGTTGCTATGCTTTCTAGGTTAGTTTTCTAAATTTTAGAATAGATCCATAAATTTCCTATGTTGGATCCAAAATAAGGTGAAAAAATATAAAGGAGCACAATTGGTATTCATAAGGATTTATTCTAGCAGTACTAGACTTTCTTAAATTGAGGTATGTATTGTGAGTAAATTAGGTTTTGATTTAGATTAATAGGTTTAATAGACTTCTAGGACTTACTTTGATATAATCATGAAAATTTTATAAAGGTTTTCCATTTTCAAAATATTTATCAAACTATTTCAATTTAAAACTTGGATGAGAAATAATAAACATAGAACTAGTTATACACTGATAGGGACACATTGACAAAATAAGTTTTCTTATACATACACTCAACCAATGGTGGTTCCTAACCCTTTTCTATTTGTCATATATAAATAAAAAAACAAAACAAAAAAAATCACACAAACTGATAGAAGATGGGTGATTTAAGTAATCTCTACCATGGATATGGATGCCTGGTTGGTAGTAAAGTGAGGCTTTGAGGGGAATCATATGTATCTCTATCGAGCCTATGGATGCCTAGTTGATAGAAGAGAAATGCCAAAGATTTCCTTACTATCTAGTTATTAAATCAAAAGTCAAAATGAAACCTATAGTGGTTATTTAAGTTTCTATCAAAACATTCATAACTAAGAGGAATTGATTTACTAGTTCACACACACAAATCCAAGGAATGAAAAGGGTTAGTATGTTACACAAGGAAGTAGGAGTCTATTTTATAGTTTGGTTTACTTATTCTTTCTTTGTATAAATGAAGTTTTTCATGACACATTATTGAAACTCTAGGTCCTCAAAATACTCTTTAGTATCTTCCCGTGTGAGTCACCATTTGTTATGCCCTAACACACACACACACCCTAGTTTAAAATTTAAAATGGGGGACCAATATTTATCAAGCATCCTTTTGAGGTTTTATGAAGAAAAATTATATGGTATATAATTTTATAAAAGCATGAATTCAAGAAATTTATGGAATGTTTGAGAATTTCACTTGACTATCTTAGTTATTGGATGATTTTTTAACACCATCTGTAGGCTATGTCTCATTGCTCATAAGGATTTTTAAATATAAAAAGGATCAAATCTATGTATAATCCATATTAAATACTTTAATTTTCACCTTAATTTTTCTTTATGTATATGGTTTTACTTATGGTTTATAATTCTAACTAAGTTGACATGTTTTACATTTAGTGGGCATATTCTACCTTTTTTATGTCTTAAAATATATTATTATAAAATTAAATGTTTCCCAAGGTATCCCAGAGCTCATCTGACCAGTCATGAAACATCATTCCACTCATCCAAAGCTCCAAGTTGAAAGTATAAGTCATCCAACCTCTCGAAGGTAAGGTCAACCAAGCCTTTCATATAGATGATCCCAAGCAAGTGAAATAGTAAGATCCATACACATGTCATCATCCTACTCATCTAACCTCTTAGAGGTGATTTCATAACAGATCCTTATATGAATACTTTCAAGAAAGTGGATTAGTGAGAGTCATCCACTTATCACCATCCCACTAACATGTATTCCTAAAAAACAAAGTACTCTCATCAAACTTTAACCAACACCAAAATAGTGACATACAAATGAATTTTCTCTGAAACCATGTAAGAAAAACATCTAAGACACCATTACTAGGTCTAAAAAAAGGCCACAAAAGATTATTTCATTACATGAAACCTTAGAGGATTTAAAAGTAAAGTTAATAGTCTAACAGTCCTAAGCTTCTAAAGTATGAGCTCTCATACTTGATAGGTGGCATTCATACATTCCACAGAAACTTTCTCATTTAAATAAAAAAATAAGTGTTTCAAGTCTCTAAGTTCTAAAAATAGGCCATATGAAACACTTATGTGAACCCAGAACCATAAAATCTTTAAAAAAATTAATCATCTAATGGTTTTGAGATTCCATAGTCATTGGCTTGATAGGTGGAGCCTTTTTGATAACTTGGAACCACAAAGGAATTAAAAAAGTATAATCATCCTAACATCCTATAATATAATACCAACAAACTTCTGATATTTGAACGATTAATATTTAACATAATTTTTGGCCCAAAGCTTCAAAGAATAAATACCAAGTTAATGGATTAATGATTCGATGGCTTTAAGTCTCAAAGTCCCTAAACTCCAGGAAGGAGAATTAAAGTTGAAGAGTGATCATGAAAATGTTTATTTTATGATTTAATAACTAACTAGTCTGAAATGTTTTACTTTTATTAGGTTATTTTCCTTTGTCACATTTTGAATAGGTTATTTCATACTTGGGAATTTATTAGACCATCCTAGAGTTCATTTTTTCACTCATCATCATTTAACTCATCTAGAGCAATAAGGTCCATGTTGAAAGTATAAGTAATCTCGGTAGCTTAGAGGTGACATCAGCATAATTACTTTTACAAAAAGCCCTGATTGAATAGAGCACTAAGAGTCATACACATGTCATCATCCCACTCATTTGGAAACTTGAAAGTAATATTAATAGAATAAATTATATGTAAAGTCTCAAATGAGTGGACTACTGAGAACCATCCACATGTCATCATCCTGCTCACTTGAGAGCCCAAAGGTAACATTAGCATAATAAATTATACAAAAAGTCTTGAGAGATTGGAGCACCAGGATCCATCCATGCGTCATCATCTCACTCACCTAGCAACATGGAGGTGACATTAGCATAATTACTTGTACAAAAAGTACTAGGTAATTAGAATAATAAGATTCATATATGTGTCACCATTGTGGAAGCTTGTAGGTGACATCAATATAGTTCATCATATGGATAATTTAAAGAAAGTGGATTAGTGGGATCTTACAAAGTGTCACCATCCCACTGACCCATAGCCAAAATATCAAAGCACACCAAGCCATAATACAACTATGAACAAAATAGTGACAAGCAGACACGTGTTCTTTAGAACCACATAAGAAAATAACAAAGACACCAATACTAAGTCCGAAAGAGTGGAAAAGAGACATCTATAATGTTGTGATGACTAATCACCTTTGAACATATAAAATAAGACACATGGAAATAAAGTTCATGGAATCTATGCAATGAAATTCAAAAGAAGATATAATATACAAAATAAATAAGGACATTATTATTCACGTGAATTAGAAGGTTAATACTTTTGATTTTCATGGATATGACCACATCAACACAAAATATGTCACATTTTTAGTGATAGTGCCTATCCTATCTACAATTCATGTTACTATAACAGTTCCATCAACAATAGTTCCCATGATTGTTATTTCATAGTTTTCTTTATCTAGTGATTCTACATCAACACCCCTCTAAAAATACATATGTATATTAATATTTAGTTAAGTTGGAACATTATTTCCTAATTTAATTTACTCTCTCTCTCTCTCTCTCTCACACACACACACACACACACACACACACACACACACACACACACACACACACACACACACACACACACACACACACACACACACACACACACACACACACAAAAAACAAACAAATAAATAAATAAATAAATTATATTTTAGTCATTTAATTCTATTTTGGATAATTCCATTGTACATACATGCTTCACATGAGAGTTGACACATAGTTCTATTTCTAGACATGTATATTTGCATGATGATTAACATATAGTGCTATTTTTGGATGTTATTATTAGACTTCGATTGAGAGATGAGGAATTCCTTGTCCAAATATTATTTATAATTTTAAACCTACCATTCCCAATGGGAGGATAATTTTTTATATTGAGATTATCAATAAAATCTATAATTTGATCTTAATGTGCAAATCTTGATTCTTCTCTAGTTTTGTGGACTGTGTAAGATGTGCTATCATTATGGTATCTTAGTTATTTTTTGTGCATGTGTTATCTTTATCATACATTTATTAATACAAGTTATAGATAATTTAAATTCCTTTTTCATGTTGATTATAATCCCCCCTTGTATATTTATAATAACAATCTAACAAATGTAGTAACCTTTGGTTATGCATGTTTAAATTTACTATGTTTTTATTCCCTTTAAGTCCTAACTGATTTGGTTTTGTTAGTGTGATATAAGAGATTATATAAAATGTTGGTATTTTGATTTCTTGTATTACCTAAGATCAAGTGTTGGTCTTGAAAGGTCTCATATTATGTGGTTCACAAACTTCTTTTATACCCTTCTCTACCCTAGTTTTTGAGTTTATTTTGAAAGTCCTACCCACCTTGGTTAAAACCATAATCCTTCCACTCATTTAAAGCAGATATAGGTTCACCCATATCTGATCCATCCATGGTTAATAATTTAATTCTCTCACTACTATTCCACCAATGGGTTGTTATAAAACCAAATACCCTAAAATTCATGTCTTGAAGTGAAATCCTTTCATCGATCCTAAAATGTTAGAGGCTACCTCGTAAAAGTCCCTGTAGTGTGCATAAAACCCACATCAATAATTCCTAATATGGTATTCTACCTTTCATATATTATATAATATTTATATTATTTCTTACATTTTTCATCATACATGCTAGTGAACCCGATGTGATTCTTATCCCACTGTTGGTTGGATCATTTTCATGATTTTATTTCTCTAGCTTCTAAGATTTTATAGTATTTTTCAATGATGTCTCCCCTTAGGGTTTTTATATCAATCCTTAACACATTTTTTCATAAGATAGTAATGACAAAATAAATTCAATATCAACTGATAATATTGATCCAAATTGATAGATTTGACCCTATGTAGATTGAATTCTAGTTCCTAAACTAGACGAATCACATCCCTGATTTAGTCTGATTTCCACTTCTAGAATACATTTATAGTCATATAGTCAACTAGAAAATATAAGTACTCTTCCCTTTGTTATAATTAATATATTTAGAATATTCTACTTGTCAAATAATTTTAATCAATTTTTAGTATTTACATTTAGACGTATGCTTACATGCCATATTGTAGTATCTAAATTACATTTCAAGTTTTTACCCTATTATGGTTGAAAAAAAGAATTAGGGTAAAATACATAGATTTATTTATTTACACTGCCTACCTACCTACTCTCACCCTTTCTCATCTCCCTCACTATTTTTATCATTACATGCTTAGTGTTATTTAATTTCTTGCACCATGTTCTTCATTGATTTGCATTTTCCTCAATATAATATCTTTTCACATCTTAGTTTTATTCATCCATTACAACCATTATACTTTCTTTAGTATCTTTGATTTATAACACTTATTGGTTTTATTTAGGCACTACAACTAATCCCAATTCTTTTATATCTTTAATTTTATTTCACCTATTGGTTTTATTTAGTCAATACACCCATTATCAAATCTTTAGTATCTTTTATTTTATTATACCATTGCACCCATTATTGATTCCTTGGTATCTTTAATTTTATTGCACCTTTTGGTTTTATTTTTACATCACACATGTTCTCAGTTCTTTGGTATATTTAATCTTATATCACCTCTTAGTTTTATCTATCCATTTCACCCATTATTTATTATTTGACATCTTTACTTTTATTACACCTCTCAGTTTTATTTGGATATTTCATCCTTTATGACTCTTTGGTATCATTTTTTCATTCCTTACCTCTTTGTAAAAATTTTCCATTGCCTTCTTTTCTCTCTCTTTTGTATCTTATTTTCTTTTAACCTTTCCCACCTTGGGTTTATATTTCCATACTTAGGTTTCACCTCTTATTTTTGTTTTACTTATCATATGTTGTACTTTTTCACATTTTGACATCTCTTGGTTTTCCAATTTATGTATTGTATGATAAAACCTTGGGAAATATAACAAGACCATCCTTATACACACCCATACAATATATCTACACATTCAACTTTTATTTTGAAGTGATATTGGAATTATATCCATGTCCCTGTGTTGACTCTCTATTTTGATGATTTAAGTTTTCCTTGCCTATTGTATGTTACTTTCAACACTTAGTGTGTCATATCTAACTATTCATTACTATGACATTATGCATTGGATAAAATTATATATTAGTCATGTTTGCATACATATATTTATTCAATGATACATATTTATTGTACCATATTTTATATATCTTCTTGTGTGTTCTCACTTTAAATTACAAAATAACAAAAAAAATCATAAAATACATAAAATTAACAAAAAAATTCCTTTGTATTGGTCATATGATACATACCATACTTATAGTTATCTATGTCTTTTATAGGTTTATATATTCATGTTTTCCACATGTGATTATCAAGGTTTATTTTGAATGGATGAGATGCATGATATACATGTGGTTATGGACATATAAATGTAGGGGATCTCAACACAAGTAGATTGATATGGTGACATATTTCTATATTTTTTTTTTAACTATATAGAGCTACTTTACATGGATTATACAAATTTTGATATCATATAAATATTATATATTTACAAGGATATTTACATGTTATTTTTACATAGGTCTTTACATATTATCTCTTGTGAATTATTCTTGCATATATTATACATCGGTACTATATAATCCATGTTTCTACCATTATGACTATGATTCATTGCTATATATTTCCTTATTGGAGGTGACTCACCTACATGGGACATAATTTTATTCTGATATTGGGGGAAACATACCCATGCCTATCTTCTTGAGATTAGTATATAAATATTGTGCTTATAGATAATTTACTAGGACATATTATCTATCCTTCTCAACATCAAGCCTTTATCCATACCTTGCCACTTGGGGAAAACATGTTAGTTCTTCATATGTTACTACATTGAGATTGATAATTACATGATTATACATCTATATAAATTAATTATTTCCCATAGGTTCATTCCACACATTATATATACTTAAGATTCATCGATACTATATTATTTAATGGATCCACACTACCTATTTTTATTCCATTACTATAGTAGTGGGAACCAAAACCATATGCACCTTTTACATATTGGCACATTATGACTATCATGCTTATTACATACATTACTATCTATTACACATTAGTGTACATGAATTATACATTACTAATAGGTGAATTATACATGTTTTTTTAATGAGTTATTCTCTTTTTATATTACATATATACAATACATCCTTCCCATAATTATACTCACTATCCTATGAGCTTCATTAATCACATATATACTTATATTTTTATTATAGGGGCATGATACCAACATATACACTTCATGAGCCTTATATTGATGTATATCCTATATATGGGTCCTACCATACACTTATGTTTGGTGTTCTTACATTTATCATATATGTATGTGTGTGTGTGTGTGTGTGTGTGTGTGTGTGTGTGTGTGTGTGTGTGTGTGTGTGTGTGTGTGTGTGTGTGTGTGTGTGTGTGTGTGTGTGTGTGTGTGTGTGTGTGTGTGTGTGTGTGTGTGTGTGTGTGTGTGTGTGTGTGTGTGTGTGTGTGTGTGTGTGTGTGTGTGTGTGTGTGTGTGTGTGTGTGTGTGTGTGTGTGTGTGTGTGTGTGTGTGTGTGTGTGTGTGTGTGTGTGTGTGTGTGTGTGTGTGTGTGTGTGTGTGTGTGTGTGTGTGTCACACACACACACACACACACACACACACACACACACACACACACACACACACACACACACACACACACACACACACACACACACACACACACACACACACACACACACACACATGTATGTATGTATGTATGTATACATAAAATATTATATTACATATATAAATGCACATGCTTGGTATCCACACATTACATATTTATTACTATATCTTACTACATTTGGTGCATAGTTTTTATCCATTCATTTGGATATATTGGGGCATGTTTTTGTCTCTTGCATTATAATATTCATATGAGGATGTATTAACTTATATAACTTACCACAAATTTATCTATATTACATGATTGTCACATGGACACTATTTCATCTCTCTAACTATATCTACAAAAAGACATCTTGTGCCCCACTAAACCCTTTACTACTCAACCCTCACCACCTCATTCTCATTTAAATATTCAAAAACAATTTATACTTACATAAATATATATTTATATACACTAATACCATTAGAATAATATATTGTAGATTTGAACTTATGTGATGCTTTCTTTCATATGTGACACAACATTTTAGGCATGACTAGTTGCATATATATCTTACTATGGGGATTAAAATGTAATATTTTATGATAATTACATGTGTTTTATGTAATTTTAAAATGATATCAACTATATAAAATATTATTACACATGGTGCATGTAACTCTATTATTTTTAGATGAGTGATCGTAGGTAGAGGGTATTCAATAACTTACCTCGAAGGGGAATATTTATTTTGAGATGAGTGATTGTAGGTAGAGGGTATTCAATATCTTACCTCGAAAGGGAATATATATTAGAGAATTTTTCAATCACTATTGAGAAAAAGATACTATTAAAACTTTGGAAACTCTATTCCCAAAAATGTTATCTACTTCCTTGATCAAGAAGAAGGTTAGGTTATTAAAACTCTTTGAGAAGTGTTGGATATGTCTAACACTTATCAAAAAAGTTTTAAATTTAAAAAACATAATATTGAGTATTTTTTATTAGTGAATACAACATTCAAATTGCATATAGAGCATGAATATTCATTCCTATACTCATTTTTTGATTGATTTTAACTTTTTACCCAAGTGTAAACTGGTTATAGAACACAATAAGAGGTCCAGTATCCCAAAAAGTAATACTAAAATTTAGAATAAACACCCTAAACCTAGAGAACCCTATCAAATTTAAGAAGATTCAAACTTAAAAAACATAGAGATAAACTCAAATTTAATCGCTAATCAAACCAAAAGACAAAAAAAAAGAAACCTTTTAGCAAAAAACTTAAAAACACATCAAACCCAACCTTTAAATTAACATTTTATTGCCAGCAAGAATTTTGCCCTACTAAAAATTAAATATTCCATGTCCATTGAGTGTCATCATTAATTGAATTTTGAGCATCAAGTTGTAATCTTTTTACTTCCATTTTATTGCTTCTTTTCTCTTTCTTTCTGAAGTTAGGAGACTTCAGATCATAAGGACTTTGAGCTATAGTAAAAAATGTCCTACTTACCAACTCTTCTTCTTCCCAACCATCCCCTTCTTCTTATTAGACCTCCTTCTATTGGGGACTTTCCTCTATTGGAGAAAATTTTTATACATCCTTTGTCTTGATTTTCATTACATCCACTTCCCTTTCTGGCTTGGGATAAGAAGGTTTTCTTAGTTCCAAATCATTTAGAACTTTTGATGCCATCAGAACCTCAACCTTATAAGGACTATCTTTAACATCTTGAAATATTGCTAAAGATAGAATCTTAGTAGAAATTGATTTTATCAAGAATAACAAACTTTGAACCAAATTGTGATTTAGATAGCAGACCTTTCTTTCCTGTATCTACAAGATTGTCACATGGGATCCTTTAAAACCTTTCTCTAGACAAGAAGTAATATTATGATCACTATGATTATATTTAAAGCATCTAAAGGGAAGTCCTTCAAAATTAATAAATTAAGTCCAAATTCTATGGGAGGATGAAACTTGAATAGAGTGGTGTAGAGGTTTGGATAGATAAACCAATACACACACCTTGACAAAACTTAGATTAGCCTCAATGAAATTATCAATTTTTAGAAAGATTCCTAGCTTACTAACCAGCTACTTGTAAAGACCAATCATGCAACACTAATGGGAGATTATAAAAGCTTACCCATACCAAGGCTTTCAAGATAATTGAAGTAACTGGATCAAAAAAAGGTGCCTAGGGGCATAAAACACCCCTAGTTTGCTTACAAACCATGGTTTATTGGACCACACAAAATCTCTATCTTTTGAGGAATGAAATAGGAACATCAATAAACCATTTGATAGCATTTATAGAGAAGGAATGTTTAATGAAGGTTAGGTTCCAGATCTCTATTGTAAAAACACTTTCCATGAAGGTCACTTGCCTACACATCTGCCTATCAAAGACTTGATTCCCCTTTCTAAGCCAATTAATAAAATCTTTGTATCCAAAATTTCCAAAATAGGAGTGTTAGAGAAAATAAATGGGACATCACTTAGATTGGCCATTTATAGGGCTCTTTTCTACAAAAAATTTGCTTCTAAAATCCCCGTAGAACCCCCCACAACTTATAATTCCTCTTAGGAAACTTTTTTAGATGAATCTGACTATTTGGGATTAGAATAGGATTTGAGCTAGGCTAAGCCTTGAGAATAAGATCTTTGCAAAAATCTCCATACATATGAAAAGGATTCATATTATTAATGAAACATGAATAAAACAAAACACTTCTCTTTAGCCATTACCTACCTGTTATGATTCATCACCTCTATCACTTACCTATTGTTATTCACCACTTTTGACACCATTTTTTTTGAAGACACACTCCCAGTTTAAGGTAGATGCTTTTAGTATGGTAAAAAAAAAGAAAATTTCCTATGCTTATTTTAATTTCACTTTCATTTTTAAAAATAATTGTAATGAATAGATATTTCATTGATTAGCAAAATTAAAAATTGTGAAATAGAAAAGGTGTGGATGGAGGCATGAAATAAACTTCCTCCACCTATGGTAATTATAGGTATCCAATTAAATTATCTATCATTTTAATTTGATTCATGCATGCAATACTCACATACACACATCAAAGTAGGTGAAATACCTCATTTTGACCCTTATGATTTGCTTATCTCATTTACTTGACGATGAATCTATATGAAAAATGATATGCACTAAATCATGAATAGTCTCTCTCTCTCTCTCTCTCTCTTTCTTACACACACATACATACATACATGTGTTTATATATATATATATATATCTAATTTGTGTTCAAATTATCATGAGCTTGTGATTTCATTAATTGGTACAGTTTGATATTGTTTAGCTAACCTTGCATACACAACCTTGGGTCTATGAGAGATAGAATGTGATAAGGGAGAGGAAACAAAACCTTTTAGAAGCATTCCATGCATAACAAAGATATCAAAGAACACAAATTGACATTATGAAAGTTGACCACTATATTTAGAAAGATACATATAAACCAACATGCAGGAATAAAATATGAAAACTATTTTCTATGGTTCTCAAAAAACATATTTTTTTAAGGATTTAACATATGTATCATATAAATAATTCAATAGTAAATATTGATTTTAAGATAGTTGAATGTTATAAAAATTAATAATTACAACTAAACCATGATTAAAAAAAAATTGTATAAAATAGTTGTTTATGACATGTCATTTTAATGTATTGATAAGTGTTTTGAATCTATATTAAGAAGGTCAATATTAATAATAATATATTGAACATGTATTTTGGAATTTTCATCCATTTTTAAATGTATTATCATGCAACATTTCAACTCATATTTAATCATGTTTTTTTTAATCATGATATGCCAATTATATTAGTGATTTGGGTTATGCTCATTTTTTGAGTGACATGTTGTAGTAATATGTTTAGATGTTTCATTGATATTATTTTCTTGTCAGTTTATTTCTCATTAAATAATAAATAAAAGAATAAGTTTGTAATTAGGATGTTAGTGGGTTATTTCTTTCTAGGTAAATTTGTATGTTTTGTGATTAATGTTATTTATCTCACTAATAAATAAGAGTATTTAAGAAAAATTATCATTTGAATGAAATTTGATAATTAAATTTGTTTGTTAAGTAAAATTATTATAAAAATTATTTATTAACTACTTATTAAATATTAAAATTATTGATAATAGTAAAAAGAAACATTAAAAATAATATATTTATTTATTATAATCTTTTATGATTTTTTATGATCTATCCAAATTTACTTTGAATTTGATACTAATAATTATAAATAAAATTAATTATATATTACAATAGGATAGATATAAATATGATCATATGACATTATCGTAGATAATCATTTAAATTTTAAAGATATGAAATAATTATTCAATGTTTAAATATGTGTATATGAATAATACTAATAATTAAATGGAAAATAAAATATAAAAAAAATGAAAATTAAATGGGGAGGAAAAAATTTGGACACCAAATATGAAAAAGAAATGGACACACAAAAAAGATTTAAATGTCACAAGGAAGTAGTAAATAATAATAATAATAATAATAATAATAATAATAATAATAATAATAATAATAATAATAATAATAATAATAATAATAGAGAGAAATGAAGAAGCACATACACTAGAAAGTAAAGGAAATAGTAATAAAGGTTATTAGGTAAAAGAAAGAGGAAGGAGGTGTTTGGAATGTGAAGGGGAGAGAATGGAAGAATTTTTTTTTAATGTCAAGAGAATGTAATTATTTACATTTTTTAAGCTTAAAAAATTCATGATATAAAAAAACCTAAATCTTTGTTGATGAGCCCAAAAATTATTATTTCATTATGAGTTGGAAGATTCTACTATGGTTTTATGAAAGCCATATCTTGTTTCAAAACTCTTATATGGCATTGGATGAGAATGTGTGATTAAGTTTTGAGATAACAATGTTTCAAAATCTACCTAAAATATTTTTATATTGTTCATATACATTTATTTAAATATATCTAACTATTAAAAACAAACTCTTTTTGTAAATACTTTGTTAAAAATGCATTTTATGATCCACATTTTTTTTTGGCATTTTTAAAAATAATTATTATGTTGAGTATGGTTCTATGTTTTCTTTCCTTATTGTATGAGTGATTGAATTTAATAACAACTATAATAATTGTCATTTTTCCATTATAATTTTATATTTAATTATACATTGATTCAATATAACTAAAGAGGTCACTGCTAATAGTTATATATTTTAGTTTTAAAACATGTCATTTTTATTTGCTTAAATGTCTTGATATTATTAAGCGGTTATTTTTTAATTATTTTTTATAAGGGGAACCTTTGAATACCCATGGGGAGCAATGCCACTTGAAGAGTCAACTACCAATGGCAAGGAAGACTCAAACATGGGACCTACTGAGTAAAGCCCAACTTCTTTACTGTTCAGTCACCACCACAAGGACTTATTTGCTTAAATGTCTCCAAAAATAACTTTAAAATCCATTTTGTTTCAAAGTTTTGCCAAATAGTTAATTATATTAAATGTCTGATTCTACATCTTAAAAATGAGATCTTTCTAACTACTTACAAATATCTCATTTAATTTATTAAATGACGGTTGTTTATATTTGTTCTTATTCCATTGTTCCTTATAAAATGTTGTCCCTTATGAAATGTTCTTATTTTCATATGAGAATAAAATAAAATAAATAATTAGGAGTTAAAATAAGTTGTTGCATAATGTATATAATGAATACGTATAAATGGATAAATTATTCTATGCAAATAATATGTTGATAATACTTTTGTATGGGCACAACTTGTTTTATCAATTGACGAAAAAGTGGGTGACTTTGCATAAAATAAAACTAGACCAAAAGGATCTGAGGTTACCCATTTTAGAAAGAGATTCAAAATAGATTTAAATATGGTTGGCTTCATTTAGAAGCTAGAAATTAAAAAAAACTATTTCAAAACCATTTTAAGAAATTTGGATAAGTTTGGTAAACACATCTAAAAATGATGAATTGCCTTTTTATTTTATTATTAAAATGAAGAAAACCAAATATTAACTTTGTATATATAATTCATAAACCATTTAATCTTTTGTTTTTAATATTAACCATTAACCATTTTATTTTAATTGATGTCTAAATTTGAAAAAAAAATGTTGTTAAATTATCTAGTTTTCACCAATATTAACCATTTTATTTTAATTGATATTTAAATTTGAAAAAAAAATGTTCGAAATATCTAGTTTTCACCATTTGGAATGATCAAATTTATCCTATTGCTATGTAAAAACTGTGAAAGGGAAAAAAGATTAAAAAAATATATAAATTATCTATGTATGCAAATAAATATAATCCAGATTTTTGTTTATTTCAAACTTTCTTTATTGATTATAATCAAATCTTAACATATGATTTTTCTTTTGCTATGGGTTGATTTTCTTGTACATTATTTACCTTTAATTATGGTTCTGTACAAAATGAAGATTAAACTAATTGAAATTAAATATATTTGAGCATGTATGACTAGAAGTACATAATTTACATCTATCTAATAGGCAACAATGAGAAATAAATTCAAATGTCACAAATGAAAATATATTAATAAATGTAAATGACAAAGGCATAATAAATTATCACACCTGTAAACACCTAATTTTAGTACAAGCCTTGTTTTAAAATGTCTTTTAACCACTTTTCTTAGATGGGTCTTAAATAAGAATTAGTTATTTAGTGGTACATTTATTTCACTTTTTACCCTTATTATTTGTGATTTAATATGACTTTATGGTACCCTTTTCTCATCAACATTATTTGAGTTGTGTTTAAAAAAAAAATTCTAACCCTTTTTTTCATTTTGAGTTTGTGCTCATCTTAGGATAGGATTGACCATTAGGGTCAATATTGACCATGTATCTTGACCCATTATAGTTAATCCTCTCTCTTATATTTTGACTCTCCTTTTGGACACAATTACCTTTATATCCTTTGATTTTGGTCCATTTAATGTTATTTGGGTATATTTTACATGCCACTAAGTATTTAATTTAAATTCTAAAAGTCTCCTATATACATATTTGTAAGGATACATTTAGAATGAGGTATTCTCACATTATAAGAGCTTTACAAAAGTTACCTATTTCTTACATTTAATCATTAAAGTTACATTTAGAGTGTTGTTACAATTTGTATACTTGTGCTAAGAGTAAACTAGGAGAAATATAATATAAATCTACAAACCCTAGACCAGCCACACCCCCCCCCCGCCTTGCGCGCGCACACACACACACACACACACATGCACATGCATGTGCACACACACAAGTTAGATAATTGCATTCGAGTTTGAGACCTATACAAAATTTTGTAATTATAGTTTAATACTTGGTATTCCAATGGGAATTGATCAAGGTCAAACCAAATCAATCCATTTCATTCATTTATACCCTATTTGATGTCTTAAGTGTTTATATAGGAAAATAGGGTTTGATATTTTAAGTACATGAATGCGCATGAAAGAAGAAAAAGAAATTGTTGATGTAGGATAAAAATCATAGAAAGAATAATATTCTTATTTTCACATGGTTAAGATCAACCCATAGAGGTTAAGATTTACCCATAGAGGTCAAGATCAACAATTATTACTATCTACTTCTAATTGGTTCTTATTTAGAATAGAAACAACAATCAATTTTAGAATCTTATAATCATAAGGTGAAGATCAACCCATAAAGGTTAAGATCAAGAATTAGTACTATATGCTTCATGTTAGTTATGACCTAGAACATAAATAATCATCATTTTCAAAAATAAATAGAATACAATCACCTCACAACATTATATTAGGGAAGTATGACAAATAAGTTAAGTTTTTCTTTACCTTGTTTATTGTAAATTGTTAAATTTTCTTGTTGAATCAGAGTTGTTGAGTGGTATTTTTTATATGTCCTACCAATCCATAGTTAGATTTTATTCAACTAATTTGTATTTAATTAAATGGTTATTATTGCATTAATCCAATTTTAGCTAAATCATATTGGTGAACACATATACTTTATTCAAATATCATGTTATCATTATTATTTATCAAATAAAGCCCAAACTACAAATACCCTAGAGTTGATTCTATTACTAAAATAACATAACACTTCTCCAAGCTAATAAAATAGAGGATTATACTAACTAGGTGTTATGATAAGAAAGAAGGCTTGGCAAAGACAAATGATGATATAATTAGAGAAAGGGCATGTCTCACATAGACATAACCATTGAGTTGTGTTGTATTGGTTCGGTATTTATACCTCAACATTATAATAGTTGATAGGATATAGAAATTAATTGAGAAGAGCATAAGGGGAACATATTAAAAATTAAATGAATAATTATATTTGGTAGTTATGATATATTGTGTTATGTGTATAGTATATGAGTTACTAAGAATATATGCACTATTTATTTTTAAATTAAATGTTAATAATTCTAGTCAATACTAACCCTTGTAGTATATTAGTCTAATTAATTTTAACCTTTTTAATGTAAAATTATATGTAACAAATAACTTTATATTTTATGTCAACATTTGGTGGCATCGTAGGGAATTTACTTGACTAATATCTAGGAGGAAGTATCCTTTGGAGTTTTGGAAGCTTGTGTTGATAGAACTAGAAGGTGGTTGGAAGAAACACTTTTTTTCACATAGAATTTAAAATAATAGGTAAAACATTAATGGAAGTAAAAGTAACATTATTTAGATCATGGGAAGAAGAATTATGGGTCACCTTTGCACAAATGTTGTGGCCTTAGATATTGTGGCAAGCCAAATATATAAAAGGTTGTCACATTCACATTAAAAGAACTATTCAGTCAACTACATAAACTATTGATGCACTCCAATGCCTTGATACATCATTGACCTAGGCTATCAATCACTATTTTGAGATGACACTCGACTCATTTATCATAGTCTAATATATACAGGTTATAAAATCTTCAACACTATACAAGATGAGTTTGTTGAAGGAATAAGCACTTTTTTATTAAATAAAGTAATTCACCTCATCCACAAGTTGTTTTTTGGATTTAGGGTTAGTGAAAGAGTTTAAACAATTCCTTTAGGGCTAGGCACCTAAGGGATGACATACAAAAAAAGGGATATCCTTAAAAGATGTGACTACTCAATATATATAGTCTAAATTTTTGGGGGAGGTTAAATAAGATGTAGTGGGCTAGGAAAATTAGTATCAAGTAAAAATAAGTTAAGTAAGAGAGAAGCAGATAGTGGTAAGAGGATAAATTAAATATACTTAAGATAAAATGGTGAACTAGGAGATGATAAATTAGATGGAAAATGAGAGAATTTATTAAGAAATTAAGAAAGAGGTATATAAAAAGGAAAGAGAGGAAAGAATGATGATAAGAAGTAAACTATCAAAGAAATATGATTTGGCCTCTACTAGCAGAAGTCTTAATATTGAAAATATTAATAATATCCCTCTACTAGAAACAAACAAGTTAGTATTCACACCACATGAAGGCACATACAAGGCAAGTGAAAGAAGTATAATACAATAATTTTTATGTCATACACAACAAAAGGAAATGAAAAACATGAAATAAGGATTAATATATTTATCTACACTATTTGGAACACCCAAACTATTCATAACCTTGGGTGCATAAGACTAATTGGTCAATAATAGTTTGGCCCATAGTGGATGAGGCCTAGATAGTATCAGAAGAATAAGTGAGGAAATGATGATTAAGATAGGAAAAGATTAAGGATTATATGTGTGATCTATAAATCATGTTTTTGATGTTAGTAAGGTCTTATTATAGTTTAAATTTGTGCAAAGAGATCTAAGTGTGCATATAAGGACTGTTTGAGTGAAGAAGGAGAGAGCTTATGGCATGCCTAGGTGAGAGGCCTATATTAGTTAGAGAGAGAGTTTGTGAAGTTACGAAATAATCAAGAGGTCCATCATAAAGTGTTGAGGACATGGGTTCTAAGTTGGAAGTGTTATTTTCAAGGAAGGTCTAAAGGACTTGATCTTCCTTAGGGGTAATTACTCCTTATGAAACAACGTTTCACTAAAAACCTTTGGTCATAATGACTTGTTCAAGGTTGTAGGTCAAAAGGAATTTATTGAATAGGTGGTTAGAAGGAATTGATAATATTAGGGGAAAGTGTTCCTTGTGGAATATTTATTTCACTAAAGGCCTTATGTAATAAGGATTTGACCAAGGTTCCTAGACAAAAGGACTTGATCAGTCTCTTATTTGTGATCATCTTATAGGAGAGTGGTCTATGTTTTTTATGCTTGAAAGTGGGTTTTATTACCCAAGAGGGTTTCTCACGTAGATATTGTGTTGTGTATGTGATATTTCTTTATGTTCATTTTTCACTACTATGAATGATCTGTATATTTCATGAATGATTGTATTGAATGCTTAAGTATTTTTAAGGGTTTGGAAATTTAATTGGATTATTTTCCACCACTAACTCATCCCCCCTCTTAGTGGATTGTAACTCTAACAATTGGTATCATATCAAGGTCCTTTGGTAAAGGCTTTATAGTTTGAAGGTGATCTAAGGTACAATGGCTAGTCAAAATATGTAAGGTGGTTTTTCTACTAAGCAAGCATCAATGTTCAATGGATATAATTATGCATTTTAGAGTGATAGGATGAATACATACATTATGTACCTAGGGTTTGATGTATGGAAATCTATTTTGGATGGTTATGTTGCTCCTGATATTCCTCCATTTAGTGTTGTAGACAAGAAGTTATTTGAGAACAACTCTAAGGCAATGAATGCCATCACTTATGTTATTACATAAACTAATTTCACCAAAGTAATTAATTTCAAATATACCAAGGAAATATAGGATGAATTGAATAATATTTTTGAAGGACATTGAAAGGTTAAGTTGGCAAAGTTTTAGACTCATCGAAGGCAATTTAAGAGCCTCAAAATTAAATAAGAAGATTCTATGGCATACTTTCTACAGAGAGTTGAGGAGATTGTAAACATCATCAAAGGTCTTGGAGAGAACCTTGAAGAGGATACTATAGTTCAAAAGGTATTAAGGTCTCAATCCCTCAAGTTTGATCCAAAAGTACTCGCTATAGAAGAAAGTCATGATCTTACTCAGTTGAAGATGGATCAATTGCATGACACTCTTACTGCATATGAGATGAGAGTAAATGATGATATACCAAGGTAATAAACACAAATAAGATGACATTTATGATATTTATGAGAACAAACTAATTGATTTTTTTACAATGAAATTGAAAATAGGTTTAGGAAAGTATAAGGGTAAGTTACCTTTCAAATGCTTCAATTATGGAGAGGTAGGACATTTTACTAATAAGTGCCCTCATAAGTATAAGAAGGATATTGATGAAGAGCATGATCAAGGTCATGATGATGTAAATAGATCATTTGAGTCTGATAAAAATAAAAAAGGTATTTAGAAGGTTTGACAAGAAGAAGTACTTCAAAGACAAGAAGAGTCTCTACACCAAAGAAGATTGTAGCTCATCAGATAAGAGTGAAAATAGTGACGTAGAATATGATAATGAAGATGATGGTCCTATTAAATATGAAGTTTTGTTCATGGATAAGGAAGGAAGTTTCTCAAATTATGAGTATACATGGAGTGTTTTAGATAATGATGAAGATGAGGTGGATTGTGACACTGTATTGATGAATGCTCTTGAAGAACTAAAGATTGAGAAGAAGGTCAATAAGAAAATGAAACATAAAATCAAGGACTATGAGGATAAATTTAGTGTGTATGAGGAAAGAATGAATTAAGACACCAAGGATCATGAATATATGATCAAGCATCTCAGTTTTTAATTGTAAATTTTGTCTATAAGGCTAAAAGCTAAAGAAGATGAATGGTCAAGGTATGTTTCTAAAAATGAGTCTTTGAAATTTGAATTAGAGAAGACATCTAGTAAGATGAATACATTTGTGATATTTGAAAAGAACTCATGTGATCTAGACAATATTTTGAGTGTTCAAAATCATGCTAGTGATAGAATTGGTCTTGGATATGAAGAAGAACAAAAAAATGTAACTCAAGACAAGATGAAGACTAATGTGAACTAAGACAATCAACCTTTGAAGACAAATCATTAGATAAGGAATGATGGTGAAAATATATTAAAGATAAATCAAATCAGATAACCAAATGCCATGAGGTATGAAAATTTCAATGGTTACTACTATACTTGTAATCAGTTTGGGTATAGAGCTAGAAAATGTAGAAGACCTATTAAAAATGAGTTTGTATAGGACTATGATGGGGGTCATTAGTCAAAAGGAGTAAGCAAGGTTAAATTATTCAATTGTCTTAATGAAGGACACTTTGCTAAGAATTCTCCAAATAAGGAAAGGCAAGATAAGTCTTCTTTGAAAAGAGTAGTTTGCTTTAGTTGTCATGAAATTGGACACATTGATAGTTTTTATGTGAATAAGGTAAGATAAGCTAAGTTCCCTTAAAGAAATGTTGAGTGCTAAAGCTATTTTGACATAGGACACATTGCAATATTTTTTCTAAATATGGAGAGGTAGAAAGAGGTTCTTGAAAAAAGTGTGGTATGCTTCAATTGTGAATAGAGAGGTCACATTGCTAAGTTCTACAATCAAATGCCTACAAGTCAGAATATGTTCAATCAGGCTCCAAGAATGCAAGGAAGAAGGCAAGTTAACTCATGGAAACCAAAGGTGATAAGTATGAATCATGATGAGTTTATAGGGCCAAGTAATCTATTTGTTATGGTGGAGAATGCTTCAAAAGTTGAAGAGTCCCGAGAGGTCTCATTGTCTACTCATGTTGAGAATAAAGAGACTAAGCTCAAGGAGAAGACCAAGGTACTGGTTGAGGCTAGTTCTCAAGAAAGTATTGATCCAAGTGAACATCATGATATTGTTGAGAAAGCTTCATCCAAATAACATCAATTGTTTGTACCTATTGATGAGGTTCTAAGATATAAGGAAGATTCTTTAGATGAAGAGGTCTATCATGAATATATGTTGTCTCCATGTATTGATAATCCAAACATAAAAAAAGAGAATGTTGTAGTAGTTGAAGGATTTATTTCTATAAACATAAATTATAAGAATAATAACTATAACTATCAATTGAGAAAGGATGAGAAGGAATATGAGGAGTTTTTTTTTGTTTTAGAGCATTGATATATAGAGGGTGTCTCTATTTATGCTTATTAAGAGACTCTTTTTAGTGGAGAAGCAAGTGTTGTGGTATTCTTGAGATGGTATTAGAAGACTAGAGTTGAGTGTTCTTAGTTGGAATAGGTATGTCTAGATGGAAAATATGTTGAGGTAATGGCATGATGTTGATAATTATATATGGAAGTAGTCTGCAAGGTTAGATTGAAGGTTCCTAGATGACAAAGGAGGATTTATGATTTATCAAGGAAGTCAAGGTTCCCAATGGTGTGGAATCTCAAATATTGGGTTCGAAGTTTGTAATGGTTGTCTCTAGGTGTACAAGAAGTTTTATAGGTGGAAATTGATTGGAAGGTGTTGTGTTGACTTTATTTGTTTTTAAGATTCTAGGGTTTTAGGCTTTGCTATAAAAAATGGTATGCCTTATGAGTTGAGGTATGAGGCTTATTAATATGTTTAATGGGCCAAATTTGTTTTCAAATAAAGCTTCATAGAGGTTTGAAGGTTTTTAGTTCTCAAGTTATTCAAGTTTTTTTTAAATTAGAGGCCTAATTGGATAATTAGTTTGTGAAGTATATTATATAAGATGAGATAGTTTTTGAAAATTGGTGTCTTTGAGGAGGCATATGAGATTGCTTTGTATATGAATTTTCAGGTCCTAAAGAAGTATCTACTGAAAGGTGTGGGATATGCTAGTTCTACATAGGGCTATAAGGAATCTAAGATAGGTCGAGCATAAAAAAGAGTGATTTTTTCTCAGTTACTCCATAAGAGCAAGGTACATTTGTTTCATGACCATTTATAAAGTTTATTGAGAGAAATTTTTCTTGTTTTGTGAGTGGCATGAAGTTTTGGTTATGGTCCTTATGGTAGCTTGAGAAAGAATGCTAGTAAGTCTGTATGTTGGTATCTCATGGTGTATAGAGATATGAAGATGATTAAGTGGTAAAATTTATTAGAAATATTAGGGGGAGTCCCTCTCATATGTATACTGGTAATTTCCATCATATTTTAGTGTTTTGTGTGTTCTTTCTTCATTGGTTGCACTGCTTAGTTGAAGAGAGTGTTGACATGGAGTAAGAGAAAGTTTGTTAAGGAAAGAAAATGTAGGCTCAAGGTAATGGGAAGTTTATATAATATTTATAATATGGTTATTTCCTATTTATGGTATTTTTATGTCCTTATGATCAGTTTTTTCCCACTTTGTAATTGTGTCAAAGGGGGAGAAAGTTCTTGTTATATGAATGCTTGAAGAGAGAGAAGGCAAATTGTATATTGCTATATATGATGTTTGTTAACATCAATGAAAAATGGGGATATTGATGGAGATTTTTTAGTGATGTTATGGTGATATCATGGAGGTGTCCTAGTGAGTAGATGAAGTGCTTTGATATCCTAAGTAACAATGATAAAGTGTGCAATGTGCTTGTCCTAGCGTGCTTAAAGGAGGCTTGGTTAATTTTTAGTTTTGACATGATTAGAGATGTTCAAGGATGATTATGGTGATTAGAGAGTGTGAAATAGGTAACTAATATGTTATCTATGCTTTGAGATCTTGTGTGCATAAGTGAGATTTATTTAGTAGTCCATAATTTTCATCTAGATAATTTGTGTCGAATGGTAGAAAATATGAGTAGGTAGTTTGATGACATCACCATTACCATGTGGTAATGATTCAATGGGATTTTGTCATATGGTTATGATCACATTAGTCCCTAGTTTTTTTTTTAATAAATTTTTAGGTCATGCAATAAAGCACATCATGTGTGTGTGAGAGTCTTGTATGTGAGAGAGTTGGAGAGAGAAGGAAAGTAAAGGAGAGTGAGAGTGCCAAGCTATTGGATTAATGAGTAGAGAATATTAAGGACAATGTGTATGATCTATAGGTCATGTTTCTAATTTTATTATAATGTTCTTATAGTTTGAATTTGTGCAAAGAGATCTGAGTGTGCATATGAGGATTGTTTTAGTGAAGATGGAGAGATATTGTGGCATGATTATGTGAGAGGCCTATATGAGTTAGAGATAGAGTTTGTGAAATTGTCAAAAAATCAATAGGTCTATCATTCGGTGTTGAAGAGATCATTTTCAATGTGGAAGTGTTCTTTTTAAGGAGGGTCTAAAGGACTTGATCTTCCTTAGGGGTAGTTGCTCCTTGTGAAATAAGGTTTCACTAAAAACCTTTGGTCAAAAGGACTTTATCAAAGTTTAAGGTCAGAAGGAATTTTAAAAAAAGGCGGTCAAAAGGACTTGATCATCTTAGTGGTAGGTGCTTCTTATGGAACAATTATTTCACTAAAGGCCTTAGGTCTGAAGGACTTGACCGAGGTTATTAATTAGAAGGACTTGATCAGTCTCTTGTTTGTGATCATCTTATAGGATAATATCCATATGTTTGTAGGATTGAGAGTAGGTTTTATTCCCTAAGAGGGTTTCTAGGTTTTATTCCCTAAGAGGATTTCCCATGTAGATAGTATGTTGAGTATGTGATCTTGATGAATGATTTGTATGCTTAATGAATGCTTGTATTAAATGCTTAAGTATTTACACGGGTTTGGAAATTGAATTGGATTGTTTACCACCACTGATTCATCCTCCCTCTTAGTGGATTTTACCTCTAGCACATATTTTTCCTCCCAGATGAGTCGTTATCAAGGTGCACCACCAGGGACACAACAATGTTAAAGATTGTAGATAAATATAATTCATGAACTTGTTTACCTTGTAATAGTCTGGTGTAAGTCACTATGAATTATTGATCAACTAAGTAGAGGGATACCTAGTCTGTAAAGTTGTGGAAACACATATCCAACACCATGATGAGTATGTGAACTGATGATTGACTAAGGCAATCTAATACCTTATTGTCCTTCCATTTCTTATGCATGATCTCAAGATGTAACTATTATAGGTAATTCATCCATTTCATGTGCCATAAATTTTATAGCTTACATTGAATCTATAAGAAACGAAGTGGCTTATGATCTAAATGAAAAACTATCTCCTTCCCCAAAATTTAGTGGTTCTATTACTTGATTACTTGAGAAATAACATACAATTCTTTTTCATAGGTGGAGTACCTTTGCACTATGTCATTGAGTGGTATGTGACTAAATGTCCATGTTGTATGAACACTACACCAAGTGCATTGTCAGATGAATTAGTGTGAAATTTAAATGAATGCATAATGTCAAGAATTATGAGAACATGCACTATGTAGAGGTGTTATTTGAGTGCCTCAAAAATGTACTAGTGTGCATGAGTGTAACCAAACTTAGATTTTGTACATGTTATCTTTCTAAGAGCCCAAGAGATGTCTAAAAAAGCAAGGACTAACCTACTATAGAAGTTAAAATGTCTAATAAAACTACTCAATGCTATGAAATTACACAAATTAGGATCTTTTTTGATAAATTTGATATTTTCTAGATCTACGTGGATTCCTATGTGATCAATTATGTATCCCATGTAACTAAATTTATCTAGTGTTGAATATACACTTTGATAAGTTATCTTGTAACTTGTGTTGATGCAATGTGTCTAAGGTGCATGAGATGTGATCCAAATGATCCTCCAAATTCTTGATAAAGATGAGAATGTCATGTAAGTAGATAATGATAAAAGAGTTGAGGAAAGTCCTGAGGAGATCATCCATCAAGTGCATGAAAGTGGCTAACACATTGCTTAGGCTAAAAGTCATGTCCAACCATTAATATAAGACTTACCATGTCTTGAATGATATATTCTAGATGTATTTAAGATGGAATAGACCCTAATGGTAACCTAACTTAAATTTGATCTTGGTGAAGTATTATGTGCCTAAGAGATGGTCCAGAAGGTCATCAATGCATGGCATTAGGTACCGATTCTTCGCTATTATTTTATTGAGTGCATAATAGTCTATGAAAAGTAACCAAGACCCATATTTATTAGATGCAATAACTATTAGACTCCCACAAGAGAAGAGTTTGGATTTATCTTGACATGATTAATGAGATCTTGTATATGGCATTAGATTTTATAATTATCTTAAATTGATCTATGATAGAGGGAACTATTCAAAAGAAGAGATCTAGGAACAAATTGATGTGGTGTTTTACTATGTAGTGCATTGGAAGTACTTAAGGTTATATAAAAAAATCACTATACTTCTCATGTAACTTGTCAAGTTGTTAGTGTTATGGCATTGTGTAAGTGGTATATGGTAACAGAGTGTGTTTTGTATTATATGCAGGTGTGTTAGGTAAAACCATGAGTAACATGAAATTTTACATGTGCAATACAAGTTTGTGGCATTGATTAGTAGATACCAAGGTGAATTTGGTCATGGGTGCTAACCCAAAAATATTGTATAAGTAATCTTATGCATAAATAGTCTAATGTTGTGGCTTGGTTTGATATGTAGCTTATTGATCATACAAATATATTCTTTCTAATAAGGTGTCATATAAATCTAGAGGTGTAATTTCAAAAGTGATTTTATCCTCCATAGGATTGACTTTGTACTTAAAAATTACATTTCTTATAGAGCTATATATCTTTTCCTTGCTATAACCACCCCATAGAATATGGATTAAGATTCACAATAGTGGCAAAACCAAGGTGTTGAGCTATAGATTTCATAATTATGTTATTATAAATTCCATTATTTATGATGACATAAAGAGGTTGACCCTTCACCTAGAACTTGGTGTGGAACAAACATTCATGCTTCTTAGAGATGTTAATCATAGTGGTGTTGGTACTTAGATAAGAGCTATTTAGATCAATGTTTTCCATTGATGTGGGTCCTGATGTAGGTCTTGATGTAGATTGTGAAAGTAAGGATTGTTTCACATAACATTAAAAATCATTATGATTAGATGGGTGATGGTGATGGAACCACTTATCACCTGAATTATTATTTATTTTATCTAAACTATAAGGTGAAGGAGACTTTGAGTATTGATCAATCTTCTAAGATTTCTCATTTTTAAAATAAATGTTTTTCTTCTGTGTATAAGGCTATGATATGGAGTTGTGCAAGGGATAGCCCTTGCACACCACAGTGGATGAAGAGGTGGAACATTGCTTCATCTTTTCCTTAGATTCAATATTGGTGGTGTTATAATATGCTTTCCCTAAAGTGTCATAAGTTAATAAATCCATATTTGCATGGATATAAGGTGAGAGTCCACTAATTTACTTGAATATATTATGTTGTTCTCTCAAGTTATCCCTTAGGCATGTAGAGTAATCATGTAAGGTTTTGGTGTAGTCCTCCACTAACTAATCCTTTCACTGATGCAATTGTTTTAACCTGATGTATTCATATTTAAAGTGTCAAAAAGGGTAGTATTCCTCCTTTAGCACATTGACAAAATTATTCCATGATTTGATTGGAACACACTCTTGTGCACATTATGTAATAAATGTATCACACCAATAGACAACCAAAATAAACATATTCAATACATCAAAGGTTATTTTTTTAGAATCAATGAAATAATTGACTAATAAGTACACCTCAATTTATAAAATCTAAGAATCCAATTCTTTGGCATCATTCTTGCCTTTGAATAGAGGGATGTCAAGATTGACATGTACTTTGAAGGGTGTTTATTTTTGGAACTATTCTTAAGAATAATTTGGAGATGGATGGGAAGGCATCAAGTTGAGTTGTGTCATCAATTCATGGAATTAAATAAAAAAATTGGTGCATTATGCCTCTAATGTATCGGTGATGAGCCTTTAAAGTTTTAGGGCTGCCTCAGGTTGCTTCTAGGTGTCAGCCATCTTTATTTTACTATGAAATTATTCTATAATTTTTTAGATAGAACTAACTATTAGACCTTATCTCTCTCATTGCACTAATGTTCTTATAGGCATAGAAAGGAAAAATAACTACTACTCTAATACTAATAACCTACACTATGGGGCCCAAAGCTAAGTGTGTGGGAACAACTAAGTTTGGTTATGTAGAGTGAATGCATGCGGATGCATTTAGATATAATAATCAAACACACATTCAATATAATGTAAATCTTACTTTCAATAAATTCAACTTATATTTAATAGTAAATAATAGGTAAAATTGGTACAATATATTACAGTTTGTGTGTTATAGAATAGATACATGAAACATGTTATTTATAATATGACTTTGTATTACATCAACCTAAATAGATTTGGATAGGTTCATACGCTACATATTTAACATACATGATTACAATGGTAGTCCTAAGAACTAATATAGAGTACAATAAAGGAAAATTTGACACATATCACCCTCCTTACATGTTGATGACAAAGTTTCCAACTAAGTAGTGACCATTGATTTGGTTACATGATTCCTAGCTCTTCACTAACGGTCATGATCCTAGGAATCCTATATGATAACTAACAATAATCAATCCTAATATTCTCATTTTTTTGGGACCACTAGTTGAGGTACATAGTTTGTTGAGTTGTGGAGCTAAAAGCTTCAACTCTTTGCAAACTGAAGGAACAAGAAGGTTGCTGAGATCCAGGAGCACTGGCATCAGCAGCAGGACCGACGTCGGTCGTGATCAGTGTAGAAGGCCACCGGCGACGGCAGGGAGTCGGCCGACGTCGACAGAACCAGACTAGCAGGGACCGACATCGGTTGCCTGTGTGTTCCAGAACTGCTCGTTACACAGACAGTTAGTTAAGTGAATGAAGTGTTTGCATGTAAAGGCCAATTAGAGTCTTTGGCTGTGAGGATAATTGTCTAAATTAAGAGTGTAAGTTATTGTTTGAGTTAGGGATCTATTTATAGACCCATTGGCATGTATTGTAATTAAGGAATGAGATAGAAAGGAAGGCAAGTAAGTTGCTTCCATTGTAAGATCATTGAGTTGCAGGTTGTTGCAAGCTCATAGGGGATCTACATGTGAGTATGGTCTATTGAATTGCAGGTTGTAGGTTCATGGGAGATCAACTTGAAGTACTTTAGAGTGCTTGGTGAACTGGCAAGGTTATTACTGACTAGTTGGAGAGGTGAACACCAATTCTGTTTGTGAGTTGGTTGTTGGGACCATTTTTTGTGTAGGAGAGTGTGTGTGAGAAGAACTACTGTACACTTGAGGTGTGGCAAACCTCTGTAAGGTGAAAGAGTGTGGCGGCTCTTTGTTGTATTCTTTTTTGTAAAGTGTTAATACAAGATAGTGTATTGTCTCTCATATTTTGTGCTATTGGTGAATTCTAGCTACTTGTGTTTCTGGTTATTTCCACATTTATAATTGCTTATATTTGGTAATCATACTATGCTCTTTCTGAGGAGCAAGATCCAACAAGAGGAATCAGAATAGGTGTGTTTGTTCTTGGACTTCCCTGACAAGTGGTATCAGAGCTGTTGGTTGGGATACTAACAGATTGGATTAGATCTGGTTAGTGTGTATTGATTACAGGTACTCACAGGGTTTCTGTTTGAGTGGGAGTTGAGCAATGGCAGAAGACAGTAAGCTACGGATGGAAAAGTTTAATGGCAAGAACTACCAATTGTGGAGGATGCAGATTGAGGATTATCTGTATCAAAAATATTTGTACTTACCGTTGGGAGGGGTTAATTGCAAACCCTCAGATATGAAAGATGAAGAATGGAAGGTTCTTGATCGGAAGGCTCTGGGATCTATTAGATTGAGTCTTGCATCATCTGTGATTTCCAGCTTATCATAGTGTAAGACAATGATGGAGTTGATGGAATCTTTGGCAAATTTATATGAAAAACCCTCAGCTTCTAATAAGGTATTTCTTATGAAGCGTTTATTCAATTTGCAAATGTTGGAAGGTGGATCTGTTCATAGCCATCTTAGTGATTTCCATGGTTTAGTAAACCAGCTAAGTTCAATCAATATTGTATTTGATGATGAAATTAGAGCTCTCTTAATCTTGTGTTCATTACCTGAAAGTTGGGAAGGTTTGGTAACGGCAGTTTCTAATACTGTGTCTCCTTCAAAAGTCCTAAAAGTGGATGATGTTGTGAGTGTGATCTTGAATGAAGAGATACGCAGGAATAGCATAGGTGAATCATCAGGAAATGCTTTGAGTGTTGAAGGTAGAGGAAGGCAAAGAGAAAAGATAGAGCATGGGAGATCAAAGTCCAAGATAGGCAGAAGATCCAAGTCCAGGTATGGTAGAATAACCTGCTAGAAGTGTGGAAAGCAAGGGCACTTAAAGAGAGATTACAGATCGGGTATAGATCAGCATGAAGAACATGAAGAAGAAGCAGATGTTATAGATTATGCTACACGGGACGCTCTGGTCTGTTCTTTGGATAAAGTAGAATCTTGGGTTTTAGATTCTGGTGCCTCTTTTCATGCATCCCCACATAGGGAATTTTTTCATGAGTATGTCCAGGGAGATTTTGGAGAAATTCATGTAGGGGATGGTAAGCCTTGTCAGATTGTTGGCAAAGGGAAAGTGAAGTTGAAACTGTAGATAGGAAACACATGGGTGTTAAAAGAAGTCATGCATGTCCCAGTTCTGGAGCAGAATTTGATTTCTGTTAGAAGTTTAGGTGATGAGGGTTGCACAGTAACTCTCACAGCGGACTCTTGGAAGGTTACCAAGGGTACACTTATTGTAGCTAGAGGTAAGAAAGTAGGTACGATTTATCTATCTACTTGTACTATTGATTCTCTTTCTGGGTTATCTACTTCAGCTGTAGATTCAGAGATGTGGCTTGATAGGCTTGGTCACATAGATAAGAAGGAGATGCTTGTTCTTGAGTCAAAGGATATGCTTTTGGATTTGGAAGGTATGGATTGTGGTTTTTGTATGTAGAAGAAGAAGGTAACATTTCTTGAGGAATTTGATGTTAGTGACAAAAATAGTAAAGCCTTGGTTTTCAAGGAGAAGGTGACGGATAGAGTTCAACACAAGATGCAGAAGAATTTTGAGTAGAGCAAGGGTGATTTGGACAAGGATTTGATCTAAAAGGAGCTCGTGGGAAAAAGTCAGGTCTCACAAGAAAAACATAGAGACCGACGTCGGTAGGAAAACTGGCGTTGGCGTTCAGACAGGGACCGACGTCGGCTATGTGCAGACCGACGTCAGTGACTCAGGGCAAATATCGATCGACGTCGGCCAGGGGAAACTGATGTCGGCAAGGTGGCAGTCGCAGGGAACCATCTTCGGTCGTCTACAGACTGAGATGTGACCGGCATCGATTATTGAGATGAATTTTGGGTGGACAACAAGCTATCAAGGTGTCTCAAGCACCCATATGGAGGACTGAAGGTGTAAGTAAGTTCTTAAATTCATCATTTCCCTTCTTTACACTACTTGTTGCTCACTTATGGCATAAGACCAAGAAGTTATTAAAGAAGCAGAACATGTAGATCTAGGAAATAGTGGGAGCTTGGCATGGATGAGGATGTGATTCCTTGGAGGAGAACCAAATAGTTGTTTTGGGTAGAGTGGCTAGCTAGAAGTAAGCACTGAGAGACGAATGGATGTTCAGGATGAAGAAGAGCGGAAATGGATACATTAGATGGAAGATCAGGGTATATGGTCTTGTATTAACTGTAGGGTAATGGAGGTTTGATCATTGTGTTTCTCTTTACCAGGTTGGATAATATTAGCTACATTATCCTATTTTTGTATGATGTGCTTGTTGCAGGGTTACATATACAGGTATTGCTGAACTAAAGGTAAAGCTAGTTCAGGTGTTTGTCATGGAGAATCTGGGAGCAGCAAGATTCTTTGGCATGAGTGTGTTCTAGAGACATGGTAGGTCATTTATTGACTTTGTTTTAGGATGATTGTGTGAAACCAGTTAGCACGCCGTTGGTTGGGCAATTCTATGAACAGGTGTCTTGATTCACATAATGAGGTTGAGTGCATGGTATGTACTAAACCTGAGTTTTCTCAAGTAGTGGGAGTTGTCACAAGTTGGAGCCAATCCGGGAGAGAACCATTGGAGGGTAGTTCAGTGGATTCTTATAGGGACTAGCAGCAGGTGCACATGCTATGCAGGTTCAGGTTATTTTCTACATGGTTTGTAGATGCGGATGTGGCAGGTGATTTGGATGACAGGTTTTGTACTACAGGTTTGTGATGGTTGGTCTTCAAGAGTGATCTTGAGGAGGGATACAAAGCCAAGGGAACAAACTAGACTAAGTACAGGTATAGGTATAGGTTGTAGTTGTTTATCTCCAAGTGGGAGATTGTTGAGTTGTGGAGCTAAAAGCTTCAACTCTTTGCAAATTGAAGGAACAAGAAGGTTGCTGAGATCCAGGAGCACCAGCGTTGGCAGTAGGACCGACGTTGGTCATGACCAGTGTAGAAGGCCACCAGCGATGGCAGGGAGTCGGCTGACGTCGGCAGAACTAGACTAGCAAGGACCGGCGTCGGTCACTTGTGTGTTTTAGAACTGCTCGTTACATGGATAGTTAGTTAAGTGAATGAAGTGTTTGCATGTAAAGGCCAGTTAGAGTCTTTGGGTATGAGGATAATTGTCTAAATTAAGAGTCTATGTTATTGTTTGAGTTAGGGATCTATTTATAAACCCATTGGCATGTATTGTAATTAAGGAATGAGATAGAAAGGAAGGAAAGTAAGTTGCTTCCATTGTAAGATCATTGAGTTGCAGGTTGTTGCAAGCTCATAGGGGATCTACATGTGAGTATGGTCTATTGAATTGCAGGTTACAGGTTCATGGGAGATCAACTTGAAGTACTTTAGAGTGCTTGGTGAACTGGCAGGGTTATTACTGACTAGTTGGAGAGGTGAACACCAATTCTATTTGTGAGTTGGTTGTTGGGACCGTTTTTTGTGTAGGAGAGTGTGTGTGAGAAGAACTACTATACACTTGAGGTGTGGCAAACCTCTGTAAGGTGAAAGAGTGTGGCAGCTCTTTGTTGTATTCTTTTTTGTAAAGTGTTAATACAAGATAGTGTATTGTCTCTCATATTCTGTGCTATTGGTGAATTCTAGCTACTTGTGTTTCTGATTATTTCCGCATTTATAATTGCTTATATTTGGTAATCATACTGTGCTCTATCTGAGGAGCAAGATCCAACAAGAGGAATCAGAACAGGTGTGTTTGTTCTTAGACTTCCCTGACATAGTTGAGGGAGGTTGACACATGTTTATGTTGAAGTGAGGCCCAACAAAACAAGACACTCTATGAGAAAATGCTAGTAAGGCACACATGACTATGATCAAAGGTGTATGTAATGAGGTGCATAGGATGTCATATGAGGTGATCATTGCATGGAATTCTGTGAGCAAGTATGAGACCTGTGTGCAAAATTAGAAGCAAGCTTCATGTAAAGGAGTGTGTAGGATTACATGAGAGGTGTGAGCTATACATAAAAGAACAAACAAAAAGTGTGTTCAGATATGCAATTTTTTTTGCATGGATCATTATGAAAAGGAAGAAGATAAAAAATATAATAAAAGGGTAATTCATCTTAAAAAATCAGAATGTCATAACAAATTATATAATGTCAAGACAAAATAAGGGATTATAAATATAGGCTACATAAAAAGGCTCTCCATATCATGAATAATTATTCACAACCATGAGTAGTGGTAGCCACTAGAAGTGGGAAGAAGATAAGGAAGGGTTAATAAGTATCCATTAAATTTTTTAAAAAATCAAACACATATGTGAAAGGTGAGAAACCTGATATTTATGAACATGATCTCCTTATAGATAAAAGTAGGAAACTAATAACAAAAAAAAAAAGATTAGGATCATGTTAAGTTGACCAATTTTGATGAAGATGAGGTGAGAGACCTAAAAATAATAATGAGATTGATAAAGAAATAAGACCTTCTAACCATGTTCACTCAATTTTGTAAATATTGAAGCAAACAAAAGAGAACATCGAGTGTAGAGAATAAGGAAAAATCAAAAGAAAAATACAAATAATGTATTTATAACAAATCAAAAATATAAAAAAATATCCATTTCGATAAATGTCAAAATAAATGTTCATGAAATAATTAAAACGATCTTATACCTTAGCCCACATACAAATGTGTTACCATAAAGCACATGGTAGATACTGGGGAAACCTAGTTGCATATAGTAGCATATGATGTTTCCATGGATGATGGTACTACTCACTCACCAATAGTGACTTTACATAATGTTGAGGTTGATTTTATGGGAATAAAAAATAAGGTAGATTTTGAGGTAATTGATATGTATGATACTAGTTATACAATATTATTGAACCTATAATGGTTTGTATATTGTAATGGATCATTATACTCTAAAGAGGAGGAAAGCACATTTAAAAGAAAAGGATTAGTATTCCATTTTCTAATGGAAGTAGGAATGGCAGTGGCATAGTCAGAATAACTATGGCTAGAATTTAAGGATAGTGATTTTGATGACCTCATTAGAGTGTATAGTATTAATAAAATTACAAGAATAGATTATGACTTGGAACTTAATGATGAGGGGGAATCAATAGTTGATGAAGAAGAAGGAGAAATGCTATTAGGAAATGAAAATGAAACATTTATGTACTATGAGCCAAAAAATATGGTGAAAAATATATGTTACTTAAGAAAAATATTATGTAAAGGAAAAATAACTACATAATATAAAATATGGTGCCACATAGAAAAATAGATCACTGTATATAATGATTTTATCATAATAAACTACCAATATTTTTAGGTATTGGGATAGCCGATGAATACTTACAACAAATTACAAGAGTAACTATATAAGAAGAGATAAGGATAAAATCCATTGATAATACATTAAAAAACTACTATAGAATAGTGGCATACCCATAAATCAATCATCTACACATGGAATTTTTTTTCTTACTCTTAAAAACAAGGTTTTTAAAATCATAAAGTTAATTTCTAGATATTAAAAGCTATAAAAGAAAAACTAACCCAAGATCACATCTCGACACATGAAAAAGTATGGATGATAAGAGAGTAAATAGATAAATGCTTGAGGGAATAATTATTTTACTATACATTAGATGAATTCCCTAAATCTTAGTACTTGCATCAGGAATGCGGAAAGGAATAGGTAGATGGACAAACTTAAAAATGAACTTTTGTAGAACTTTCAATTTTTTGGATTTGGATACTAGGGTTTGTAAAGCACTGCAAAAGGGAAAAACATTTTTTTGCATAGAATATTATAACACAAAATAATAATTCTTGAGTTTAAAAATAGAGGACACAAAATTAGGACATATGGACAATTGGGAACAAATTGGTATAATAGTAAGAGAATTTACAAAAACTATGGCAAAAAAAAATAAACATAAAAGAACTGAAAAAACTGGCTTATTGCTAGTAAATTACAAAACATGAAGAGGATTAGGAAGACAATCCATAAAACATAAAAATATACATTAATTAATTATAAATAAAACTCCTTGACACCACAAAAGATAAAACACTCTACCAAACTCTTAAAATTAGAGATGAAAATATAGCCACAAAAAGAAATCCAAAAATGGCAAAAGTAGGTAGCTATTGGGAAAAATAAGAGGTGGAGAAGACAATAAATATAATAAAGTAATTTGAGGATATTCCCAATAACATTCATTTATCTCAAAGGAATAAATGAATATGTATTTACAATGAAGATCTAGTTGAACGAGGATATTAAACCAATGTGGAGAAGACCATACATACTAAATCTTAATGTTAAATAAAAAGTCAAGATTGAATTAGATAAAATGCTAGTTGGAAGAATTATAATTTTTATAGAAGATAATAAATGGATGAGCCCCATGGTAATTCAAAATAATAAAATTGGTGAGGTACAAATTTACATTGACTACAAATAATTGAATAAGGCATGTATGTATGACCCCTTCCCAACACCATTCACTGAAGAGATATTGGAGAACGTTGCAGGATGAGAAATATACTTATTCACTGATGGATTTTCAATATACCATTAGGGAAGGATAGTGCTATAGGATAGAAAAAAAATTAAATTTGATATAGAATGGGGGTCCTTCATGTATATAATGATGCCCTTTGGATTGAAGAATGCACCGACTATTTTTAACCATATAATGGTGAATTCATTTTTAGATTTTATACATGATTTTTGTAAATGTATCTTGATTATTATATGGTGATCGAGTTAATAAAATACCATGTTTAAGCATTATGAATGATGTCTCAAAGATGTAGATAATTGAAAATTTCTCTAAATCTAAAGAAATGTATATTTACTACACCTTTTGGTACTTTATTAGGACATACAATATGTAAAGAAGGATTGATGGTAGATTTCATTAAAAATTAATTATAAATCTACCACCACCTAAGACACAAAAGGAAGTTATAACTGTCTTGAGATATATTATATATCACCACATATTCCTAACAAATTAAACAACTATAAGTTCACCCATAGAAGAATCATTGAAGAAGCAACATAACCAGCTATTAGATTGGTAAAAACAATGTTAGGAGTCATTTGATACATTGAATAATAAGATTATGGATGCCCAAATTCTAATGTTTCTAGATTATGAAATCCCATTCCATGTACATGTTGAAGCCTTTAGAATTGCAATAGGAGCAATGCTAGTACAACCTCACAAAGATATAGATCATTCATTTTTATTTTCTAGTATAAAATTGGCAAAAGTGTAAATAAATTACTCAACCACAAAAATGGAGGCACTTGCTATGGTGTACATGGTGAAAATTTTTAGGAATTACTTACTGTAAAATACATTTTCATTCTTTGTGGATCATGAGCTACTTAAGTATATAATAAATAAACCAATAATACAAGGAAGGATTAACTACTAGATTATGTTATTCTAATAATTCAATTTATAAATTATGGTGAAACTTGGGAAAGAAAAAAATGGACCTAACTTCCTATCAAGAATAATGATAGGGTAAGACAACTCTTTTGCATGGAAGTAGTCCCTAAAGATGTGGAGGGTATTGCATAATTTCTTTCCAATGGAGAGTTTCTAGAAAAATATAACACATTAAAAAAATAAAAGATTGATGATCCAAAAATTTACCTTTACACTGATCAAAGGATAATTATATAATAAATGAAGGGATGAGGTATTGAAAAGAGTGGTATTATCACACGGACAACATACTAGCCTAAGAGAAGTCCATTATGGATTTATAGGAGGAAATAACTCTGGGAAGCTATAGGGAAGAATATATTACTAGCAGGGTTATGGTGGCCATCAATTTTTGAGGACGCACGTCACTACACAAAGAATTGTGACATATTCCAAATGGTGGGAAAACTAAATTTTTGAGATGAGATGCCTCTCCATCCAGTTCTAGTGTTGGACCCATTTCAAAAATAGGTAATTTATTTTATATATCCCATTAAACTTGTGAAAAGAAGAGTAATGCTAGGTTCATTCTTATTAGTATGAAATACTTAAAAAGATAGGAAGAAACCATTCCAACAAGATATCATGTTGAAAATATTGTTACAAATTTTTTGTACAAAAATATATTTACAAGGTTTATATGCCCATTAATATAACAAGTGATCAAGGTTAATATTTTGTTAATCATGGAATTATGGAATTTATTAAACACTTCTTGATCCAACATCACAAAATTTCTCCTTACCATCCTCAATTAAATGGCATTGTTAAAGATTTTATTAAGGTTTTATAGAAGGTATTAACAAAAGTATGCAATACAAAGATTAGAGAATAGGATACCAATATACCAATAGTATTATGAGATTACTGCACTACTTATAAGTGATTGAAAAAATACTATCCTTTATAATTAGTCTATGGATTAAATGTGGTAATGCCAATGGAGTATACACTAAAGAGTCTGAGAATTATGGTAACATTTAGAATGAATGGAAAAGATTCTATTCAAAAAATATTGATAAAACTAGAAAAAATAGATGAGAAGAGAATCCTAGTAACATATAACCAAACACAAGAAAAAATATGCCAAAATTACTCACATCATAGAATTATAAAAGTGAAAGAATTTTAGATTGGGGATAAGGTATTACTATATGATAGAAAGTAGAAAAATTGGGAAAACTCAAAATAATATGGATTGGACCCTATATAGTAGAAAATATTTTAGAGTCTGGAGTGATTAAGCTAAGAACATTATTAGGTATATTGAGACAAATATTTATTAATGTAGCTTGACTAAAAATATACACCATAGACAACTACGATGGAGGGTGATAAAAATAAAGTTGAGAGAGATAAAAAGGTGACACTATCCTTATAGCTAGTTGAATTTTAGTAGAAGGTACTTAGGTTCCCTATACCATACACTTATGTTTCTAATTTTAGATCATGTCACCTCCTCATTAGTTTGACACTATCCTCTTAGATGAGAAATTTGGATAAGGTTATTGTGGTATCCCCAAAATAATTTCCTTAATATCTAGTTGTTTGATGTTACCAAAATATCCTAGGGGGATAAATAAGTAGAATAGGAAGTAGGATATAAGTGATGTAAAAATTAAAATCATGGGAAAAAATGATATAATTATACACACACACACACACACATATAAAAAAGAGAAAAATATAGTTAGAACTCTAAATACATATATAAAAAATAGAATAATAAGAAAGGTATAGATCATATGTGGAATTAAAATATTTATGCAGAGTAAGAAGCAATATAAGGCAATAATTAAATAAGTGAAAAATATGCATTAAAAAATTAGAATTATTTCCACATATATATAAAATTGAAGAGACAAAAATATAGAATGATAAAATAAATAGATACAGAGTGGCAAAAGAGAATGACATTTTACAAGCAAACAAATTCATAATGTTTTCTATAGACACAAAACATGTAAACAATGGAAAACATATATGCAAAAGAAAATATATATATTGGTAAAATATAAATAATAAAAATACATAACTATAGTAAAATATAATGGACAATGATAAGATATCATGATGTTCTACAAATAAAACAATTTAAATTTTACTCCACAGATTTATAATTTGGAAAAAAGGAAAAGGTATATCTGTGGAAGTAACAAATAGGTTATGATCACAAAGGAGGATAAATAAAGAATAATCCTAGTTGAGTCTGTTCTCCACAAAATGAAAAATCAATCCAATTAGCTCAAATAAAAAATGAAATAGGCAAACAGGTGGATGGCAAGAACCTCAAAGTTGGAAATAGTTGTCATGCTAAGGATGTCACAAAGTATAAAAATAGAATAAATAAGTGATAAGACATATTATTGTGCACCAAATCAAGTAAATGGATGAATAGACATTAGTAATAAATATGTTTAAATACATTAAAATGAATCAGTGTGATTAACATATAGGTCAAGCTAGCTATAAATCAAGGACTTCACTAATGGAAAAATTATAAAGTTGATTAAGCACCAAAACTCTAGATTTTTTGTGAGAAATATTCATACTCTATTGAAATAAATTTTATCAGCTACTTAGATAAATCAAATTTGGAGATGATTCATGTAGTCATAAATGAATATATTAAGCTACCTAAATAAAAAAAAACATTCCATCAAGTCATAGACTATGGATCCTGTGAGATATTTTTTCAATGTTCCTTCTCTAGTTATGCTCTCAGAAGATACCTAAAGATATATCAAAACACACTTGGTAAAAAATAATAATAGGGATTTAGAGGTAGAAATAAGTGTAATGATGTATTTTAACCCATAAACATAATAGTTGGAATATAAGAGGGAGCACAACATGATATGAAAACTCAAACTAAACACATGGATCTAGTTTCCTTATTTTGGACTAGTGGAAACTACAACCAATTTGGTACTAAGGAAAGCCCAAAAAGATGTATTATATTTGGACCAACCCTATTTCATCACCCTGTATGTTATTCACATAGTCATAATACTTCTTCATGAGAGGCATAATACACATAAATATGATGCAATAAAGAATGTTAGTATAAGCTCACTAGCTATGATCAATGAAACAAAATTTAATAATCAATCCTTATCCATTTAGAACATCAAGGACCTTAGGGTCAAGTTTTACAAAAAGGTCATCACATGGAAGGTCTATTACATAAATAGAGCACAAAATAATGATAAAAAGTGTGTAGAGATCTTATGACATGATCTCCACTAACATGTAATATGATTGAGATACTAAACTCTATGAATAATATATCTAGAACCTCAACAAAATCAAGAAAGGAAAAACTATCCATGACTTATGTTATGGTTCACATTTGCTATTACTTGCTATGTATTTTAAACATACCATTCTTGAGCATGAGGGGGAGATAGAATGGTTTTAGAGTTATTGATAGGATCCCAAATAATAGATGTAATGAAAGGCACCCCTATAAGGAATGAAGTAAGGAATTTTTTACAATAGGAAATAATGTTTAGAAGTATGGTAGATTCCACATTTACAAATAAATAATACATAAATAGTATAAAGTTAAATTCATTGTAGATACAAATAATATCCACATTAATCCCTTTTCCATAAAATCTATACTTCTTCCACCTATACCTTATGAGTTCAGTGATGAAAAAATTGAGGTAGTCATGATTTGAGGTCATAACTTACCACTATATCCTAAACATGAATAATTTATGAAAATAGTGGGAGGGCATGCCCAACCCATGGAAGAAGAAGAGGAAATCTAGGCAACTAAGAATACACCACTGTAAAGAGAAATAGAGGTATCCTACCCTCAAATTGGCACCAAAAAATACTTAATACAAAGAAAATTAGTCACAAATATGGAGGTTTTGAATGAGGAAGAAGAGGAAGATGACACAACTACATTTTTACTAAATGAGTCTTCCACTCAAGAGGAGTTGGGAGATAAGAAATGGTAGAAAAGGTACTCCCCCCATTCAATTAGAAATATAAAAGTATCACCTAGAGAGTAATTATCCTCAAAATCAAAATGGAAAATTTAGATAAGAGAGGACCTAGAGGCATCCCCCATTGCATATATAACATCTGACCAAACATTAATACAAATGAGCAAAGGGAAGAGGGAAAGAATCCATTTACCACATATAGAGTACAAGGGAAAAAATATAAAATGACAAAACCTAAGGGTTGATCTAAAACCTTAGTGACATACTTAGATTTAGGATCATCTAAACCAAGGCATGCAGAAGAGATAGAGGCTTAGGAAGAAAGAGAGGTAACCATGGAGGTACTTGATATAAACACTTTATTAGGCATGTGACACAACAAGGTTGGGATACATAAGGTGGGAAACCTACATAAAAATGTAGATATCATAGGAAAAATAGGGTGATAAGGGAAATTCTAGACTATATTGAAGTTAATCCATATGAGTTGAATGATGTCATAGGTAGCCTTCCAGAATAATTTCAAGACATAATCATCTATACCAGGGAAAGGAATAAGGAGACTAAAATAAATATTGAAAAATACAAAGAGAAATCCTTAAATAAAACTACCATGAAATCACCAATGTCTCTTACTAATTAGGAAAGACTAAGACAAATCTAATGGATGGAGTTAAGAACCAAGAAAAAAAAGACTTCTTTTTAAAGCTATAGAAAAGAGAAATCAATTATAAAATACAGTGAACTAGAAAAATAAATTATCCAACAATACAAGTAAATGGAATAGGAATTAGAGGAAGAAACAAATAAGATCCAAGAAATTACAGAGTCAACCACATAACAAGCTAAACAACTATTATAAAAATAAAAATCAGAGAAGGAAGAGACAAAAGGGAAAAGATGGAAAACTGAAAAGAGACAAAAAACTATAAGAATAAAACATTCAAAAAATAAAAATGACAAGGAAAAAAGGACATAACATGAGGAGAAGATAATAGAAGCGGTAAGAGAAAAATCTTGCAAGAGAGGAAGAGAATAAAAATAAAGAACATAATAAAAAATACTAGAAGATTAAATAGATGAGGAGAGAAGAGTACAAGAATAAAATAAAAGAAAATTTAAGGAAAACAATATAAAGCTGGTATAAATAAGATAGAAAGAGGAAAAGGTTAAATAAAAATAGGAACTCGAAAAGAAGAAGCAAACATAAGAGAAAGTGGCTCCGTAGCAAAATGGAAAGGAAAAATAAGGTAGTTCAAGTGTAGATAATACCACCTAGAGTGTTAAAAAAAACACTCTAAGTATAATGGGGGTAAGACATATCATCATAAAAAATCCTATGGATATATTAACATGGATCAAAGCATGACTAACAAAGCTCAAAAAAAAGACTTCCACCATCATAGTTGCATCAAGTTTCCTTCAGCTTGATTATTAAGGATACAATTTGGTGGTGTTTTAGTAACTACTCCATATATAAAAAGAAATGGTGGAAGATATTATATTCCAAAGTTATAGAATGGATTGGATGATAAGGTGTGTAATTTTTGAGGAGGGCATTAAGAAAAGTTTATCTACTATGACCATTGCATGGCAACAATTTGATCTAGACACAACTCTTACCATAGAACAATAACTAGTGGAAATAATGGATAATTTGATCCATAGGACTATAAAAACCTCATAAAATTGGAGGTTAGAGAAGAATATAAATAGTAAATTTTTGGTCCACTTATAGCATAAATTAAGCCAATAGAACATATTATAAAAATCAAGTAGGGAAGATGAAAAAAACACTAGAAGATGTGGCCACCTAATTTTCTTACTCATAGATAGCTTATATGGACAAATTATAATAAAAATGAGTTGGAGGAAATGAAAAAATATCTAAGTTAAACCTCAAATAGCTTTGGTCTTTTATTCTTACCTTCTATAGCAGAATGAGAGAAGATAATATTCTTTCATGAATGGTATAAGGACAAAAAAGAGTATATATTCATCTATGAGGAAATGAAGGAATATGGTGAGTAATTGAGAAACCAGATGGAGAAAATGGATATTCAAATCAAGACACATATAAATTATTTGGACTTACTAGAAAAAAATCTAGCCCAAAACAACATATTCATGACAACAAAATAGAACATGGCCATAGAAAACATGATTATAGAGGAAAATAAGATTATTTTAAATTGGGAAATTTTTTCTAAGAATATGGTGAGAAAATATGAGCAACATATTCCCAAATAAGGGGAATCCACTCCATAATCTCAAGAAGTTTACTACAACAGTCCTAATTTTTTTGTTACACTTAGGTGAATTGAGGAATTTTTGGTATCTATCAACAAATTGGAGTTGTCTCAAGGATGAGACTAAGATATCATATCTAAGAAAATGTTTTTAGTATTCTCTATCAGATAAGAACCAAACTTTAGATACCATAGAGTTGATTTGATTACTACAAAAACATAACACTTCTCGAGGCTTATAGAACATAGGATTCTACCAATTGGGTGTTGAAATAATAAATAAATATTTGTGGAGATAAATGATGGCCTGATCATATAAAGGTCATGAATCACACATACATAACCATTATGTTTTATTGTATTGGATCTATATTTATACCATAACATTTTAATAGTTGATAGGATATAGAAAGTAGTTGAGAAGAGCATAAAGGGAATAGAGTAAAGAGTATATAAACAATTTTATTTTATGATTATGGAAAATATATATAAAATAGAATAGCTAAAGTAGGTAATAATTTGTTCTATGTAATGTGTATGAGTTACTAAGAATATAGGCACTATTTATTTTTAAATTAAATGTTAAGAGTTCTATTCAATACTAACCCTTGTAATACATTAGTCTAACTAAAGTTAACCTCTTTCAACATAAAACTATCTACAACCAACAACTTTAAATTTTATGTCAACTTATCACTTATAAATTTATGGCTTAGGGTTTATATGTGGGAGTTCTTATTCATTTATTTCTTGCCATTTTATGATCTCAAAATGTCCACCTCTACTAATAACCCTTATATTTCCCATCCTTTGTATATTTTATTTAAATTTATACCCTATGATTACTCTAATGAATGGATTAATGATGATCAATGTATGATTAACAATTCTAATGATGTGTATGAGGAATATTATTATGAAAGAAATGATTATAATTATGATTATGAATAAGCATATAGTGAAAAAGATAATAAATATAGTATGTTTGAAATAGAAAAGCCTAGCTCCCCTAATTCCTCTTTAGAATATACTCTTAATTATATATTAGAATAAGATGAATATAACAATAATGCACATATTCTTGTTACTTTTATTTTGCATGAGTTACAATATCAAGATTCTTTATTTGAAAATTCACCTCATCTATCTTTACTATTTGCTATTTCACTTCATCACATTAAGTCTTGTATGATACAAAATCATAAGAACAATGAACAATGCATATAAACTTCTCATGACATAGACAATGTAAATGATATAAAAGTATAACATGATTCTTATTTTTTGTAAATAGTGAAAATGATACAAAATTAGAATGTGATACTCATTTTATATCTCTATATAATTAAAATGATATAAACTTAGATTGTGATTCTCCTTTTCTCTCTCTATATAATGCAAATGATACAAAAGTAGAATGTGATTATTATTTTATCTCTATAAAAATAATGTGTGTTATAGATTCTCTCTCTAGAAATAAAAATAGATGCACATGAAAACAATATTTGTTTATCTCATTTTGAAAAAAAATGTGGAAGTCAAATTATAAATGCAAATCTTCATGACATTCAAAAGGATGGAATTTATTCTTTACAAACTTCATGTGTTAAAAACTATCCAATATGAAATGTTTCCAAGTTATGTAATGATGTTGTTTTAGAGTGCAAATATAGTAGTAATGATTCCATCATACCTATATTTTTAATAGATGGTATTTTACCACCTATGAGTGTAAACACTTCAATTTCATCACTTATGTGTCAAAATTACAATTGGAATGAATTTTCAAAATAACACACAAATCTAGTTTGCAATCATTAATTAAGCCAATTATTCACACAATTATTGAATTTATCCAAAATTACAATGACACATCCTTGATTGGAGTAATGTATTGTATCACAACATTTAATTCAATATCATCATCCTTTACAAGTGTTATTATAGGCTAATTAAATGAATATTTGATTAGCAAAAGAACAATGCAAAAGGCCACTATTCTTTTAATTAAGTATTAATCCTACTTAAATAGTTTAATATTATTTTAATATAAATTTCCATGGATTTAGAATGATATATTATCT
The DNA here is from genome assembly GCA_037957365.1 of Torreya grandis. Classification (NCBI taxonomy): domain Eukaryota; kingdom Viridiplantae; phylum Streptophyta; class Pinopsida; order Cupressales; family Taxaceae; genus Torreya; species Torreya grandis. Next base: position 2,838,893 of record JARHVA010000836.1, on the reverse strand, counting down.
AAAGTACACAATTTAAATTATTGCCTCACCCAAGGTGACATCATCATACCATGTTGAAGTAAGATCTCCTACAAGCTCTTACATCCCTCTTATACACTCTAACTCTTACACTCCTCTTACAGACTTAAAGAGGGGTCATAATTTGAATTTATTATATTTATATGACATACTCCATCCCTTTTCTTCTACACTCCATATATCTCATTTATTTGAATGAAATACTAATCTTGGACCCTTGATCTTCATCTCAAGATGGATGATCCATAATCATTTTACAACTCTATAAATGAAAGGGTTAAACACTCTTTCATGATGACCAACTAGTGCAATAAATCTCTACTAAATCTTAAGTCCATCACTAAAAAATTATTCCACATTGCCAATAAAAACATTAAATAGATAAGGGGAGATAATACTCAAATGGGGAGTTGACATTACCAAATATATCTAGTCTATAAACCAAACACAATTCTCCTCTAAATGACAAGTAAAAGAGTCTCCAAGGAAGGTATTGCTTATTTTCTTCCTACTTAATTCACATTTTGTTTGATCTTGCTCAATCCTAGTAGATAGGCTTAGAGTGTTATGTTATTTAAGCTATTTTGGATGTTTTATTCACTAATAATGAACGAACCCTATTTGGATTCCTACTCTACATAATGACATAGTCGGCAGGACCTGATGCATCCCATGATCCTCTTTAAACTATCCTTATTATTCTAATTGAAATTATTAACCTAACCATTGGCTTAATTCATCTCTTTTTCTTCAAAATTTTGATAAATTATATTCTAGGCTAAAATAAAGAAATCAATCTATGCAATAATGAAATCACCTAGAGAACATCAAAATTATTTATTTTATATTTTACTATTTTTTTAGGTCTAAAAAATAGTGAAATCATTGTCAAAAAAGTGAAATCATCCATAAAATAGTGAAATCATTTCTTTTTTTCCTAGCTATTCCTTGTAGCTAATGAAAATAGTGAAATCATCCTATAGATCAGCCAAATCATCTAATAGATCAGTGAATTTGTCTAACAAATCAATGAAATCATCAAACATATCAAAAAAATCATCTAACAAATAGTGAAATAATCTCTATTATATTAACTATATTCTTTTTAGGTACTGCAAAACAATAAATTCATATAGAATAAAAATGAACTCATTCGAAAGAACAACAAATTTGACCTATTGTAAAAAACCAAGACCTTTAAAATCATTTTTTCCCATTTCTCATTCAAGTTTAATACCCCCTTCAAACTATTGACATTTTATTATAGGACCTTAACAAAAAAAAATGAACTCATAACCCAAAATAAAGCATTTTATTCTACAAAACCTTTAATTTGGGCTTAAAACGGATGCACAATTTTAATTTGGGTTTAAAAATTACTTTACTTCCAAGTTATTCATTTTATTATACGTGTTTAGTTTTACTTATTATTCATGTGTTTTGTGTTTTTCCTTCATTTGTATGCTCTCCCCTTGTTTGGGTGACCTAAAAATGTGAAATTAACCATTTGCCTTTATCTTAAGAGATTCACCAAGTATGATGTTTGCTTGTCCTTAGTGGGATTCTTATAAATTAGAATGATGATACCTTTCCTTTTTATTTTAGGATACATGGTTGGGGTGTCATTACATTATTTTAGGTATTTAGGGCATGAAAATAAGGATTACATACCCCAACATTTATACCAAACCTATACATATGACAAAGGGTATAAATTGATGGCAGGTGTCATTAGGGCCTAGCAGAATTCCCCATAAAAGGTTTCGTGAAAGCAATAGGTTAACTCCCAATGCTAAGCCATTAGACATCACCATTAAGTAATATAGATTCACTATGATAGGGGATGTATCCCCCTATGAACATAATGACACCTGTATATCTTCTTTGATATATTTTTTGCCCTTTGATGACAATCTAGAAAGCCAACATAAACTTTAGATTAAGACCTATTGGCCATAAAAATTTCACTAATATAAGGGTGAAAAGGTAATAGCCCTCAAATATTGGCTCGTATGTGTAGAATTTAAGAGAGGTTGGGTATTTCACCTACATTTAAATAATTTTATTTAAAAAAAATCTTAAATTTATCCTCTCAAAGTGAGTATATTGAAGGATCAATGATTGTTATGCACTCCCAATCGACCATTAAGATAGGATCGTGTCTTAGATGGTTGTTTATTTAGATGTTGTGTCAAAACTCATTGTGTGTCCAAAACCAAGTCCAAATACCAAGTCTCAACATAGTCGTACCAAACCTAAAATATGAGGCATTAATTTAACTAATTTTTGGGCCATCTTTATATCATCTTAGCATTATGATGACCACTTTTACCATTATGCTATCCATGTGTTACCATTATACTTTACAATCCCAAACCAAAGTCTAAACTCTTATCTAAACCATGTCATTATGTTGTCAATTTTATTTCAAACCAATTGAAGAACACCATCTAAACTCTTATCCAAACCATTGCCATTATGTTTTCCATTTTATTTCAAACCAAATCTAAATTCTAATTCTAGTTCCTAATCTCAAAATCAAAAGTCAACCAAGGTCAACTATTCCAAAGTCAAATAAGGTCTAACCTTTAATTTTCAATAGGTCATAACCTAGTTCAATTAAGGTCAAACATTAAAAATAAATGAATTTCAACCACACTTTTAAGACCCAAAAATTGAATAATTACATACTTTATGAGACACCAACACTTGAAAATGTTTGATATACATAGATTTGTGAACCCTTTTGGAAACATGTTTGATTCACACAACTTTCATATTTGGATAGTTACATTGGTAAACTTTGATTGGAATATTCCCCTTTGACATTTGAATTGACAAATCTAGTTAAAAATTCAATATCTACCAAGGTCAAATTAAAATTCAAAACCCAAATCAGGTCTACTTTAACCAACATCCAATTCCAAGCCAAATTAGGGTCATATTGAACCATGCACCATGCCAATCAAAGCCAAATATAGTTTGTCTTGAACCACATACAAAACCAATTATGTACCAAGCCAATCTAAAACAAATTAGGATTGTCTCGAACCATCTACCACACTAATTAAATCCAAATCAGGTTTGTATTTAACCATGTACCAAGCCATTCTAATCTATTCAAGTTCAACATGAACCACATTCTAATCTGATTAGGTCCATCTTGAACCACATTCTAATTCTAATTCCAAACCAAGTCTATTTAACCAAATCCAATTACCCTAAATCAACCACATCCCAATTCAAACCACTTCTTATCTTTCCATTTTATCTCCTACACCTATCGGTTGGGAATGATAAAGACATGTCATGCATCCTTTCTTTCATTTGAATCACATCTAGCCAATTCTACCCTATTTGGGGTAATTTAAATCTAAAACACTCCACCCTCAAATATAAACCAATTCTACCCTATTTGGGGCAAGTCTAATCTAAACCAATTATACCATATTTGGGGCAATTCCAATCTAGTCGATGCCACCCTATTTGGGGTCAGGCCAAACCATACCAATTACATTGAGTCAGGCCTAGACCACCCTCTTTGAACCCATTCTAATTAATCCAATTTTCCCTCTTTGGGTCTAATTTATTCCAGTCCATTCCCCTTACATGTATCTTTATTTGGAGGCATTCATCTAAGGTAAATCTAAGTCATGACATATCACTATCCTAAATTTATTCTAGCATGGCCATTCATATGTTAAAATGTGATATATAAACTCTTATAGCTTATAAAAATCCTATATTACTTTTCATCTAATTTTGACATTTCATCAGTAGTTCACAAACCAATATAGTCTTACAACCACAACAAATCCAATAGTCCATACCTATTGCACCGTTTCCCCTCTAAGGGACCTTATATATTGATGACCCATGTGTGTCCAATTTTGATAACTAATTGATGGGGATATGTCATGATCCCCTTCCCAAACATGATTAGATATGTCCAATTCCAAATAACTATCAATATAGTCAACCCATTGTTGACATTTTTAGTGAATCACCCATTTTTTATCACACCCAAACTATTTTTAGTCCACTTTTACTTGATAAAAGATCTATATCTGACATATGACCCATCTTCAATGATCCCATATTTTAAAATTTCATTATTATTGAGCAACATTCCATTATTTGTCCATTGCTAAACATTCCCCATTTTCAAAAATTTCTTCATCCCAAAGCCTTCATTTCCAACTAAAAGGTGAAAAAGGTACTTATGGATAATGTAATTCAACACACCCTCTTTATGGATACATTTATATCAAAAATGGGTTCCATTCTAAGAACTAATATCAGATTTAGAATTAGAATTAGAATTAACATTAGTCTCAACATTAGATTTAAATTTTTTTGGGTTAGCATCAACTTTAAAATCATAATATATTAGTGGATATTATGACATTAGCTATTCTCTTTTACTAGATCCACTTGATTTAGAATCACCTGCATAATTAACATACCTTATTAGATGTTATCACATCAAATACGTACTTATGGTAGGTTTGATTGAAAACATTTGTGATCTTTCTATGATTTTTGAGGAAGTTTCCTTCAAAATCAATGCAATTTATCCTAGTAGATTCTACAAATATTGGGTTGCCTTTTACCCTTTCCTTCCATTAAAATTACACATTATTTCACATTAAATATCCTATCCATTATATTGATATTCTAATTCCCATAAACATTAATTGGGACTAAAATAATCAAACATTTTTAAACTTATTCCATGGTGACATATTAGTGGCATAATTTTTAGGGAACCAAGAAAACATTTAGGTAGAAGAATGATCTCCTAATGAAACCTTGTTTGAGGTGTTATGGGATAATTAAATTCTAAACTCAACATATTCTTAAAAAATCCTATTTGAGCCATTAGATGATAAACATAATAAAAAATTAAAATCTTTTAGTGAAACCTTGCTTAAGGTACTAAGGGATAATCAAAATAAATTATCAACATCCCTTAGTGAAACCTTAATAAAGGTGCTATTGGACAATCCAAATCAAAATAATCAAGAAGATTTTATTCATGAAAACCTTTTCAAGGCACTAATAACTAAACTAATTAGTTCCTCCTTGATTGATGAAGACATTATTGAAGCCAATATCAACACAATCGATAATTCACAACTTATTTCAGCATATCTCTAGCCTATACAAAAGAAAAATATTGTGATCATTTTGAGATAATTTTCATATGTCTTTGGCCTTGACAAAACTAAAATTATTTTGAATCCATAATCAATAACAATGTGCATGACTAAAATTACCAATCTTCATTTGTTTCCTAATAATTATACATTCCACTGTGATCCTATTATTGATCCAACTCCTGTATTCCATTATCCAATCATATCCTTATTCCATTACCTATCCTTATTTATATTTATTTGTGACACTCTTTTTTATAGATCCTATAAAGACATCTTGTTTAGTGGTTTAGAGGAATTAGAATCAACAACCTATAAAGATCATGATAATAGTAGTATAGTTTACATCATCAACAAGACTCAAATAGAGCCACTATTTTGAATAGGTATTATGCATCTCAAAATCCTCCATTGAGTTGGGATGATAAAAAAATCAATTAAAAATACAAAATAAGAAAAATAAAAAGATAAATAATGCATTCAATGTTGAAAACCATGCTTGTGGTGCCTTGGGTAAGTATCATGATAAAAACTAGGTTATTGGCATTGTGTATAAATAATTTGCTTTCTATAAGTACCTTGATACTTAGGGAAACCTCATCTTTATTTATTACCATTCCATTATATCCATTTTATCCATTCAATCCTATTCAACCTAGCCCATTTTATTGTGACCATTAGTCTTCCTATATTGATCTTGTCATGTAAGTAGAAAGTATATTGAGACCTATTTGGGAAACATTTTAAAATATTATCCACATGATAGTTTGACTACAAGATGCATTTGGTTCTCACATGACATGGTATTTAGAGACTATTAGTCCCTTCATCATTGTCATCCATTATAATCTAGCATTATCCATTCATCCTTCACTCATTATCTTCCATTTTGGTTAAACTACAATGGTTTGGGGACCACTTCATACTATGTAGGCAACACTCATTTTATGAGGTCATTTTGAACACCCCTATGCCATACTCTAACTATTTATGATCATTATAATCCACACTCTCACCATTTTACAAGCATTTTAATACATGCTCTCACTTTTTTTTGAGAATTTAAAGCCACACTCATCATTTTATGATCATTTAAATTCACACTCATGTTATTTTCCAAGCATTCTAAACCACACTCTTGCCATTTTTGAGCATTCTAAGCCATGATCTCACTATTTTATAATAATTTTAAGCCATGATCTCATTATTTTATGAGCCCATGCCACCCTCTTATGGTTTTTTGACTCAATTATATCTCTCTTAATCCTCCATTGAGTCGAGATGCCAAAAGTTCAAAAATATTCAAAACAATTCAAAAATCCTAAAAATTACAAAAAGGGTTTAAAATATCCACGAGAGATGTAAACCCAAAAAATTCAAAAACATCTTTTTTTCCTAAATCTAATCAATATCTTTTATTTTCATTAATACACTCATTTTATCAACCATTTTGATGTGTACTTCCTAAATCTGCCCTACTAGGGTAGAGTCATTATTAGTTCCAATCATTTTAGCCACCTTGAGATGTGGCCTTCCCTTGCATGTATCCTTAATTAGAGGCACCATCTAATTATTCATCTCATTGAGCCTTCACACATGGATTTTGACTTGGTTAATTAAAATTATACATTTTTAAATTTTATTTTCAAGTTTGTGTGTGTGTTTACTTTTTTACTTTGTTTTTTCCTAGTTGTTAGTTAAACTCAATCCATTTTGAAAACATGGTCATCATCATGGTTCTTCATATCACACAATTGTACTTGAGTCCATTCATTAACATACATCAACACCATTATCATGGTTTTCATCATGGTGCATTATCAATAAATGTCTATTGGATTGTAGGTTAGTCCTTATGCATATTGTGGCCTGATCATCATGGTGTTTTATATCTTGGTGCATACCATCATGTGCTACATCAAGAATATAGTACTAGAGGCATAACAAATAATGTCATAAAAAATATATTTTTCTACCAATCTAAACCCAAACAACTTAATCACATGACTAATCTATATGCTACTCATGAAATGTCTACAAATGAGCATATATAAAAATTCATAATCATTTATTTATCATTTTCTCCCACTTCTTATGAGAACTACATAGGATTGAGGTCCATATGGACTATGCAGGTAGTGCTCAATTATGCTTAGTTTCTAGGTTCAACTTGGCCACCATTATCTCATTATTATTTAAGCATTATTATGTTCTTCAAATCATTTTTTTCATTACCTTTGTGCATTATTATGTGATGATATTTTTTCAACTTCTTCTTTGATAAGTCATCATACCATCTTAACTTACATTTACACCCACTCATATTTAATGTGTACTAGTTTAAATCCTTGAGTTACACCTGGTAATCAATTAACCAACCATTTGGATCGTTCAATGATCAAATCCATACTACTAGGGAAAATCATAGTCAATCAATTTTCCACTATTTGGAGAAGTTCAATTATTTAGTCTTTCTTCTAATTCCAAGATCACATATTTTACCCTATTTGGTGAAATTAAAAGTGTGACTCTTGTTTTGGGATGTGTCCTTACTAATTATCCCTCTTTGGGAAAAATCATTCTTTTACTCTATCATCATTAGATATCAAAATGTGCAATCATTAGTTCATTTGGATTAATCTCATCCATGGGTTAATCTCCATCTTAATTTTGCTTCTTCCTCTCTTTTTTGAGAGGAAAACCATGTATTTAATCCCTACATAACCTCTTGAAGTGGCATCATGGGTCACTAATGTTTTATTCATCTATTTTTTTAAATTCGTAACATCTCTTTCATTCTTTGAAAATACATTACTTCATTTGTATCTCACAATGCCTTCTTAAACAAAGGTAAATTTTAGAAACTTCATTTTCATCACTTCTGTGTTGAAATTAAAATTGGAATGAATTTTTTCAATAATGCATAAATATAGTTATAAATCATCAATTAATCTAATTATTCACACAATTACTGATTCAATCCAAAATTATAATGACACATCCTTGATTGGGGTAATGCATCATATCACAACATTTAATTCAATATTAACATCCTGAATCAAATCATTCCTTTAAAAGTGTTATTATAGGGTAATTAAATGAATATTTTATTAGAATAATAATATTTTACAAGGCTACTATTATTTTAATTAATTATTAATCTTACTTAATTAGTCTAATCTTATTATAATGGAAAATACATGGATTTGGAATTATTTATTTTCTAAAATACACAAATTGAATTATTTCCTCACCTAAGGTGTTATCATCATATCAAGTGTGAAATTAAGATATCTTAAAATATATTACAACCCTATTACAAACTCTTCCTCTTGCACCTATGTTACATACTCAAACAAGGGTCATGATTTTAATCTCTTACATTTCTATGACATACTCCATCCCTTTTCTTCTACATTCCATCTCTCTGATTTATGATAATTGTGGAATTATATTGGACCCTTTATCTTCATCTCAATATGGATGTTCCATAATCATTTTCAAACTCTATAAATTAAATGGTCTACACACTCTTTCACAATGACCATATAGTGTAACAAAGCTTTGCCAAATCTTAAGGCCATCACTCAATAATTCTTTAACATTACGAATCAAAACACCAAGTAGTCAAGGGGAGATTTATAAATATCTATAGTCTAAAATATTATCTAAATCATTTTAAAACCATAAAGTAAAGGAGTCTTCAAGGAAGTATAATGTGTTAGTTTTCTTTCTACTTGATTCACCTTTTATTTGATCTTGATCAAACCTAGTGGATAGGATCAGAGTATTGTATTCTTAAAGTTTTTTTGGATGTGTATTTAATAAAAATGAACTAACCATATTTGGATTCCTATGTCACAAAGATAAATCCTTTCCAAACAACTACTATTCCTACTAGTCATATTGAATCCATGTTGCATGATATAGGAGACCTTAAAATAAAGTTTTAGATCTTAACTTGAAACTTCAATCATGTAATGCTAATATTAATGTTAATATTATTAAATATCCACCTCTTACATGAAATTTATTCAAATATCCATATATAAAATACGTTTTTCTACCTATGCTTCTCTTATTCGATGATTATGGAGACCTTGTTAATCATTTAACAAAATACGTAAGATTTTTTGGTCATTAGGCTAAATAAAAATGCATATTATTAAAAAATTTACATAGGAGTCTAACACTATATGATTTGGATTGGTTATATAATATTTATAATGGTTATTTACCTACCTTCAAGAGGTTTTAAGACATATTCTTATTAAATTATCATAAGCATGAACTACCTAAATTAACATTGTATTGGATTGGTTATATAATATTTATAATGGCTATTTACCTACCTTCAAGAGGTTTTAAGACATATTCTTATTAAATTATCATAAGCATGAACTACCTAAATTAAAATTGAAATACTTACAAGGCTTAAAACAACTTCATGATGATGTCATTGGAGATTAAATTATGTGATTTAAGAATGCTTTTTACACCCTTTCACATACCAGCATTTAAATTTGGAAATATAATTAATATTAAATAAGGGTTTTACTTCTCCACTTAGAGAAAGAACATTGCATAATACTTACACTTATTTATAAAAAGTATATACGTATGTGCATAACTACACACAAAAGTGAATTAAGACCACTTTCACCAAAGAAAAATATAACCAATCAAAAAGTGAAACCCAATGCATTTTCTCTACAAGGAAAGATTATTTTAAAATATTCATATAAAGAAAAATAATTGACAAAAAATGTTCATAGGCCACCACCTATTCTCTATTCTAAACCAACAATTCATAGAAAGGAAGAATTATTAAAGGTATTACACAAAGTAAATAATCAATTTATAAAATAACACCTATTATAAAAGCATCTAATTCTACTAAGAGATAACCACTTTAGCTTGATCACCTTAGAGGTCGACCACACAATATCTTCCATAATTACTAGATAAGAAGATGATTACTCTTCCTCTAAAAAATCATCATCCACCTCACAGGATTGAAAAAAAAAATGGTCAACCATTTTTCACTACAATGGTATTAGTGGACACTGTGATAATGTTTTTTATGCTTTATGACAACAGCTTACCAAACTTGATGATAGAGGAGTTATTACATTTGAGAACAAGACAACAAGATCTTCCTCTCCCACTTATTATAGTTGTTATTTTAAGTAGACTGAGACATACAAAAACATTTATAGTAAGTAAAGAATGTTATATCATCCTTTTAGAAATAAACTATTAGAACAAGTCATTCTTCTAGTTCATATGCTACTACAAGTGAGTTATCCCAAGATATCCCCATGAGGGAACCATTGGTCATTCAAGATCTTGAGATATGTGATACTAAAAGAGGCATTGTTATGGATGTTAATAAACCAAATGTTACAAGTACAACTATATCTTATCTAAATAAAATATGGAATTAAAAAGTGAATCAAATATATTTGGAAAAAATGCCAATACAAGTCAATAAATTATTACAGCATCAAGAATCAGAACTATTTCAAACTATTCAAAAAAATTCTAGTAACTTTATTTTTCCTAATGGTTGGGTAAATTGGTTTTAAGTAACATTAACACATACATGGTACTAAAAATCATGAACTATAATATAAAAATAAGATTATAATTACATCATACATCAATTTTCACGATATTTTAAAAAAATAATCAAGTTATAAAACTCATAAATGCATAACTTAAATCATATAACACACTAATATAAATAATATAAACACATGAAATAAGATCCCATACACACATTCACACATAATCATGTTTATAGTACACATGTTAATCAATGATGGGGGCACTTTCATCATATAAACTATCATTACTAACTAGTTATACAACTTGTAAAGTCAAGGTTCCATCTCATCTTGTTATTCCACATGATCATAAAAATGACCAATATAGTTTGATATGTATTTCAAGTGATTTTATCTAAACCATAATATGTGTGTGCTCTAACTAAAAAGTACACAACCGTTCAAGAAAATCCATCAATAAGTCATAACTATGAGTATGGGTCAGTTTTATGTAGAGTAATGCATGCAATTCATTTCACTCACTATAAAATATAGGATACTCTATAGACATGATCACACAAGGATAAAAAACATGCATGCCTACCCATAATTTATTCAAGTCACTCCACTAAGACACTACCCAATATTTTAGATAACACATTTTGTGTCAAGAAATAGATGAACCCATATACCATATTCAAACAATATGAATCACCTACATTACCAATTACATGAGTAAATTAACAATAAAATTTAAGCAATATCAATGATAAACTACCAAAAATGTAAATAATTATGAAAATAATTATGCTCAGATACTATAGTCATAAGAAATGCAACAATAAGGGAATACACATCAATTAGATGTGATGCACATTGAGGTGTGAGATATGATATAGGCTATAGTATAGGTGGGGATCCTAATCCATCTCCACCTCTTCCATATCCATACCTTCCACCATATGTAGGAGGAACAACACTAGGATCACCTCCTATAATTTTAAAAAATATATCTAACCAAGTAGTATCCCACCATTGTATATAGGAATCTATGTATCTCGTATACTCTCCCACTACCAATGGAACTATATAATCTCACTCCATTATTTTAGGAGAAAATTCATAACTTATATTTCCTATCTTTCCCATACCTTAATAGTGGTCTACTACTTTGAATCCATAGATAAGGGGTTGGAATCACATCTAGAGTAAATCCAAACTGGCGCATAACACACTAATACTAAAATATATCAAACATACCAAAGAATAGACCCTATATCCACAAACTAACTCATATATTATTTATCTCTTTGGAATCATTAATATAAGAATTGATGATCAAATCATATCATGAGAAAATCTATCCAAAATCACTTTATACCTCCACCATGGTAACACACACAAAGAAACAAAGACATTGGGATGAGCCCAATCTTTGTAAGGAAATCCAAATAGATGTACCATAATGATATGTTCATATGGCCATACATGTAATAATGTGTTTAATCAAACTATTTCCAACATGAACCTCTAATATAAATATGTACAAGTCTCGATATAAGTGGGATAACATGCGACTCCCCCAATAATATATAGTATGACTCTCCTCAATCGACTAGGTAATAACATACATGTGATAATAAATCACCATGGTTAATTCATCTACTACTAAAAATAACACAAGTATACATCATATAAATTTGTATAACCATGGAACATATAACCATACCATCTACTAAAGTAAGATTGTTTCACCCTAATCAACATCACACACACACACACACACACACACACACACACACACACACACACACACACACACACACACACACACACACACACACACACACACACACACACACACACACATATATATATATATGGGATTTCCACATGTATCCTAAACCATATGCATCAATTACAATGTCCATATCTAAAATAATGGGAAATCATAACATACACCATACAACTTCCAATGTGATGGTCATCTTTCCTATTGATAACTAAAAAGTATAAGTATCAGGGTTTGACCTCTCAGCCAATACAATCATAAAATGCATGTTATAAAAAAATTAGCCTGATAAGCTAATGTGTGATAACTTATAATCCTATAATATATGAAAATATATGTCATACAATCCAATATATATGAATGTACTCATATATAACCCATATAAAAACACTTGTGCATGTAGATCACACTGGAAAAATAAAACACAAAAAAAATCATATTAGTTTCAAATCCAAATAAATGTGATATATATGCAAATGAAACTCTACTAAAAAATTTAAATGACTAAGGGATAAAGAATGATCATACATGATTGGTGTGTTTGAAATTAGTTATTATAGCTAGATTTTGTGCAACATCTATGCAAGAAAAATAAGATAGAACTACAATTTATCCTACTCGGTAATATCCAAGCTCAGAGGAGGTAATCAACTAACAATCTGCTTAGAAATAATTTTTTATATCAGGGTCATGACCAATGATATATGCACTAAACCTAAAATAAAGGATATATTACCATATAATGGAAAAGGAGAGGTTTCTAAGGCCTCTAGTAAAATGCCATCATACAATAACCCTAGCTAGTTATTATGATTTTAATATAAGTAAGCAAGCTGATCTACTAAATAAACATGTAAGCTAATCTATTAAATGAATGTGCAAGTTAATATATTGATCATCAAATCTTGTGGCACAAATGGGGAAGACAATAAACAAGCAAAGATAATTATATTCAAGATAATATAGAATTAATCTAATAAAGGAGAGATACAAATCAATCCATTAGTTTCTACAAAATCTACTTATCAAAATATGAACAACTAGGAGTATACTTACCTTGTTGAAGTGAACCCATCATTATTCAATCTATCCCTTGGCCAATGGTGATTTTTAAGTGGTTTTTGTGGATTTTAAGGATCACAAGGATAAATTATATCTAGGTTACAAGACTGCTCCTATGCATCCAATACCTCCTTAAGATAAGTGTCACTACTCCAAGGCAAAGCCTAAGCAATGAAACATCTAATTTATACTATAAGGAGATTTTTGAGTTGTAATTATGCATAATTAAATTATTTTCTCTTTATAAATCAAGTTAAGGGGGTATTTATAGCCAAGGATTGACCCTAAACCCTATCATGAATTTAGTCAACAAGGCCAGTTGGGTCAACCTTGTTTGGCTAGAAATAGAGCCATTAGATCTCAAAGTAGGTTGGTTAGACTGGCAATGTTTTGTAACATGCACTACATCCCAACAAGGTTAACTGAGTTGATGTAGTAATAAAATTAAGAAAAGGGGTATTACTTAGGTAGGGTTTATTTTTGGTGGTGAATTATTTAGGGGAGTGTATAAGCAGGTTTTTATTAATTAATAAATTGGATAAGAGTAACTTGTAGTATATTTAGGTAATGATATAGGGGCCAACAATCCCCAAAGGTCTGACAAACCTTTTCCTAGTTTATCCCATACGGTGTGCACTAAGAGAGATTGAGATTTGAAATGTTCCTATAAGAGAGAAATTATTAGTAAATAATAAATTTTAAAATTATTATGTGTATACATATTCCCCCACTCAAAGATCATCCAATGTCATGTAGTTGTAACATGGGATGGTGATTTGGGAAAATAACATCATAACACACAATGCTAAGCTAAATAAATTATAGTACAAAGCATACAAATAAATCAAAGTAATTAATTGAAAAATATATACCTTCACTACATTGTTAATGTAGAATAGAAGTCACATGAGAAGAAGGAAGAGGCATCTAATGTATAGAAAATAGACCTAAAAAATAAGACAAAATTCATTTTTTTTGAAAAATGAAAAAATATGATTTAAGTATAAAATCATTCTCTACATTTTTAGGGTTCTATAAACTTTTAAGGTTTTTAAAAAGGTCTTATAGAACATACTTATGAGCAAAATATAAAATTTCTTGGTAAAAATTTAAGAGTTAGAGAGTTTGTAAATTTGAAATATAAATAGATTTTTTAACTATTCATTTGTAAATTTATTATTTTAATAAAAATATAGCTATGTGAAACCTAAGAGAGTGATGTGAGAGAATATGACATGGAGACTAGGATCACAAGGTGGTGGACATATAGAAATGATAGTTAGTATGATCTAGGTAAGTAATATGCTTACTTTTGAAAAGTTTAGCAAGTTTAATTGAAAAATAAGGTAGATTTGAAAAACTAGGTCCTATTGAAAATCTTGTATCATGATTCACCCCAAAAAATTTAGGGTAGACTAGGAAGTATAATGATTAATGGGAAAGGGGTGAAAATGGTCATTAATTCCTAAGGCATTAATGATAAATGGGTAAAAAATCACTGCCTAAGCTAAATGATATCTACCAGGCTAATTTAGTTAAAAATGTATAAGTGAAGGAAGGTGGCCAATTGCATAAAAATAGGTTGATGTAGTTTAGAAATAGGTGGTTGAGTGTGTAAGGAAAGGTTGATTTAGTTTAATAGTTTTCAAATGGTTCACCACATAGATCCTAGTTGATGCAATAATGTATTTAGGTGTCTAACATAGTTATAAAAATTGGATGACTTTGTCTAAAATGTCCAATGTAGTAGGATGACTTGGATCACTATGTATTAAGTGGGTGTTATATTTAGGCTAGGTGGTTGACTTTGTATAAAGTGGTTGATTTATCTTAAAATTTAATAGTGGCTGATGTAGTTATCTACCTGGTCAATGTAGTATAAAATTTTATTTTTGGCTGACATTATTAATTATGTGATTAACATAGTATATAATGTTAGGAAAATATTAAAGAAGGTAAAGGAAATAGTAATTTTAGTGTAAATGAATTAATTTTTTCTTTTTGTAGTATATTTTACTAATTATTTGATATCGATGACTAATACATGATTTGTTGTTTGATATTTTACAAAAGTGATGGAGAAACTAATAGCTAACGACTGTACATGCTTGGAGTCATTAGGATTCAAGGGGATTATGCAAATGTGTTAGATATTTTTGAGTGTTGACTTAGTCACCATGTTCTTAGGAGCATGGGAGTGACTAATCAACACTTTCAAATGGGTGGTAGATGGGGATACCATTGAGGTGGGTATCACCCTTAAGGATGTCCATGTGATTCTTAGACTTCTTATATTGGTACATGTATGATTTTTGATACCCCAAAGATAGATCTAGAGAGATGAACCCTAACCCTATGGGTAAACATCTCCAAGAGGTATTTTCATGGTTTATGTGTTCATCTATTTGATGTTTATTTATCAAATGTTATGCATATTTGAAAGGTAGTTATTGTCCTTATGATAGATCATGTGATGTATCACAAGTATAAAGGGAAAAGTTCCACTATATGTGGTTGTATTGTGTTAGTATATTTTAGATCATGGTACTCTATATGATCTTGGGTCATTTATTTGGGTGAATCTAGTGCATAATTTATATAGTATTCTTTCTCATGGGAGATGACTATGGGCCCTGTTATTTTACTTAGTAGTTGGATATATGAGGGATTACCTATGTATCAACTGGCTAGTTTTCCCCATGTTATTAATAATAATTTACCTCAAGTTCTTAGATGGAGGCATGATTATATGTTACATACTATACCAAATACTCTAGAACTACAAACTATGACTCATGATGACATTGCATGGCAGAGATATGTAGATATTATGGTTAGTTGGCATAATTGGCCTATTATTTCTCTTGGATTGTCTCATGGTTAGATTACTAGACATTACACATGGTGGTTATATCCATATTATGTTGCTCACCTACTTGGTTAGATAGGTTTACACCTCTAACTAAACCATTATTTGTTAGAATACAACTAGTTATTGAAAGGAGGGGGGTGAATTAGTATATTGATTAACTTAGTCCTTTTCAAAACACTTTAATGCAGATTAAAACTATATGCAGAGATCACACATGCACAAAAACACATAACATAAGATATACCATGGAAAACCAATATTGGAAAAACCACCATGATAATAGTTGATAAAATTTACCATTCTAATTTAGCCTCATAATAAGGAATCTCACTAGTTGTAATGTTTAAGGGAACCAACCCTAAGGAGATACCAATCCCCTAATTTAAAAGCTTTAACTCTAAGGAAGCACCCACTTACT
Source organism: Torreya grandis (assembly GCA_037957365.1). Lineage (NCBI taxonomy): Eukaryota > Viridiplantae > Streptophyta > Pinopsida > Cupressales > Taxaceae > Torreya > Torreya grandis. Next base: position 2,822,023 of record JARHVA010000836.1, on the reverse strand, counting down.
AATTAAGGACCAACTCATCTTGTCTTATGGCACCAACCAATTATATCTACAATGGAGATATAACTCCAATTTACAAGATAGATTCATAAATGAATCCAAATCTTTGTTCTTTGTTATAGGTCTAGTCTATAACTGATCATACTCTGCAAATTCTCTTCCTTTTCTTCCTCTCTAACCCTCTATCTTTGTGTCTATATTTATCTCTATTCGACACACTTCATTCCTCTTTATCTCTACCTATATCTCTCTATTCAACTCTACTCAATAGCAATAGCTTTAAAATACTTTGCATGTGTCCTAAATCTCTCTCTCTCTCTCTCTCTCTCTCTCTCTCTCTCTCTCTCTCTCTCTCTCTCACTCACTCACTCACACACACACACACACACACACACACACACACACACACACACACACACACACACACACACACACACACACACACACACACACACACACACACACACACACACAAAATTGATCTAGGGTTCTCTTCATTGTGTTCACACTTGTTTACAAACACATCACACTCTATTTTGGACTCGGTTCATTATATTTTCAACTGTAAGTTTCCCATGTCTAGAAATCATGCATCACCATCACGACTCCAAGTTCATTACTATCTATATCATTTTTTGGACTCTAGTTTTGATTCACATGCATATTTACACATATATGATTAGTTACATCAATAAATATCATTGTCTATGTCATGATTCATGACTTACTTACATGTTCCTATGTCTGACCATTATACTGAACATATCTTTAAATATCAATAGTTGATCTTATGTTTGATGCCATGATTTAATGGTCTTTATTCAAATGGCTCAACTTTAAAACTCATCCATTTGATTAATCTTTGATAGGATTACATGCTCCATTCAATCTTTGTACACTTTTGAAATTTAACTATTTAAATTTAAAATGTGTCCATTGATATTCCTAATCCAATATTATATGTGCTATTAGATCTATAATGATGTAAGATATTTAATTCTATATAGTCATTAAATTTCAAGCTCTTAATCCCATCTTGCTTCTTGTTAAGTCTTTGGATCACTTATGCTCCATCGATCTTCTCAAACTTACTCAGTCTTTAACTTGCCATTGTGTCGATAATCATCAAGAACTTAATCTCATATGAGTCCACTTGCTTTATTAGATCTCCTTTACATGATCATCCACTCACAATCATATCTTCTAATAAGCTCAGATCTTTATCACTGCTTAGCTCTTGAGAATGTGACACTTGGAATTAATGCATGCCTTCTGCACATTCCTATTAGTTCTTAATATTGAGACACTTAGCATCATCACATTGATCATTGATGATTTTAATTTAAACCTCATCATAGATTTACTATGTAAGCTTCATGATTGTGACACTTGTCACTATTGGAGGTCCCTTTGACAAAATGGCTTTGATTACTCTTTGTTGGATCTTTAATGTATGAATAAGTTTTAACTATTAATCAAGATTTAAAATTTGACCAGCTATCTCCATCTTGCTTCATCTTGGAAACGTGGAGCCAACTCACTCTATTGATCTCTTTCAGACTTTCTCAAAATTTACCTTGTGCAGATTTGTCTAAGTATGGAGACCATCTCAATTATGCTTGGAAGGATAACTTTGTAGCTTCATATCTTCTACTTCACTTAACCACCTAGTCTAAAATTTAAACCATATAAACTATGAATGATAGTGAATAAACCCATATTCTCTTTTATTCTTAAATATTTTATATGTGCAAGATATAACACCATTAATTTTCTATCTTAGATTATTCTATCATAGAGCTAGTTATTCTTTGAACTTGCCTAGAAGGCCAACTTTGTCCTTGCATAACTCTTGTTTCACTTAGTTAGATGACATGAAATTTAGCACATAATATCCTCTTACATAGGGTATTCCATCAATATATCCATTTTATCCTAAATCTTTCATAAGTGTAAGATATGAAATCATAAAAATGCCTTCTCAATTTTTTTTTGCAAACTAAAAATTTGATTGTGTTAGAAAACACTGTCAAAATGCCTATGAGCCCTACTTTGCTCAAGCATATCTTTCATCACATTATGTCTTGTGACTTGAGATTTAGCACTTAGAAACTAGGCATAAAAATGAATATACCCATATGATCATTTTTTCCTAGCACCTCCATATGTGTGAATGTTGACCTTATCAATATGCTTACTTGGTTCTATTGAACCCTTTTGCAAATTTGGCTATGTTGAAACTTAGTGAATTATATTCAAGTAGCCAAATTTTCATCCCCATATCTTTAACTGTACTTCATTTCATGTCTTTAAATCTAGTTAATAATAATTAAGGACTAATGTGATCACAACGATATGACCATCTCCCCTAGACTCATTCACACATGGCAATGGTGACATCAGCAAAATTCCTTCTCATATTTTCCTGTCATAGACCCATAATGTCTATATGATCAATATGAATAACTAGATGAGATCCACTCATGCACACAAGCACTTCAATCATCCTTGACCTTTGATAGGATCCTTTGCATATCCTCTAATCACCATATTTAGTCTTGAACATCAATGCCATTCTCATAATCTCCATTTTGACATCAATAAAAATCATATTTCCAACATTAGTAGTTCCCACATATTAGGTACAACATGCAAGGGAGTGGAGTAGTAATGGAGGTGAATGGGTTCCTATAAATGTACTTATTATTTAACCTTGTTGAGCTAGTCCTTAGATGGGATAATGATAATGAAATTTGATAGAGGCTAGAGTCACTAAGGATGAGGTAGCGATTGTGGTGGAGGATGTTGAGGTGGAGATTGTTATGCCACAAGAGGTATTCTAGTTACCACCACCAACATCATGATGATGGATACATAAATGCATGTAGAGGTAGGTAGATGTATAATGGAGGTAGATCCATAGGTACATGTAGTTGATTAGTGATATCCTATTGCATAGCCTTCATAGAGTTGGTTATATAGAGATAGATGCATAGAGGACCAAAATGTGCTCATATTATCTATCCTAGTTTTGTAGCACCTCAGAGGCATAATCTAGTGGAGGTGCTCAATGGGTGTTCTAATAGTGAGATTGTTTTTGGTAGGTGTTTTATGTTATGATATTTAGTTGATATTTAAGTTTAACAGTGTTGTGTGTGTGTGTGTGTGTGTGTGTGTGTGTGTGTGTGTGTGTGTGTGTGTGTGTGTGTGTGTGAGGGGATATAATGTACATTTGGTTTTATGTTTTATGGATACTATATTAGAGGATTTCATATGGTTTGTAGTAGTGAAAAGAGTTCATCATGATATTTTGGATGATGTGTTGCTACATAATGATACTACTACTATGACTGATCATGTTGTTCCCTCTTGTCCAATACATGCTAGTTTTTTTATAATTAATCGATGAGTCATATTGAGAGTTACAAAGACTAATATATACTAAAAATATACCACTTAGAGTGGGTAATGGGTATTTTTGGGCTTGGTAGATAGTGGCCAAGGGGTGAGTTACCCATATGGAGACATTTAGAAAGTTGGGATGTGTTCAAACCAAGTGTCCAAATTATAGGGATAGCTAAAGGGAATTCATTCTTGGATAGAATCATTACAACATATTATCTACAAGGGATAGTCCTAGGCTTCAGTGGGTAGTGTGGTCCATCCACTAGATGGAGGGGGTAAACCATAGCTATAGTGATATTTATTGTATCATGCTTATTGCGTGTTGTTATATTATATGATTTTTTTATCCTTTGATATATAGAGATATTATTTGTTTATTATGTCTTATGGATGTTTGGGATGTAATGGATGTATGCATTTTATTTCTATCACATGTTTAATTTTAGTTATATGCTATGAGGAAACATATGATGTATTTCAAATTCTTTTCTAGTAATTTTGAATAAATGCACGGTAAACAAAGAAAGATATAAAAATGTAAAGTGTAAGAGTGTAATGTAAAATATACTATATCTCATGGAAAAAGAGAATTTGAAAAACATGAAATCATGTTGGGAAGCATGTAAAACATAAATAGAGGAATTTTTGAAACACACTAAATCAAGTTTGAAAAATTATTTAAGACAAATGGAAATGGTAAAATATAAAACATGCTAAATCAAGTTGAGAAGCATGTAAAATGTAAGTAAATGACAAAATAAAATAAAAAATTTAAAACACACTAAAACAAATTTTATAAAAATGTACAATGTAGATGATAAAATGTAAACATAACACATACTAAATCTAGTTGGGAAGTATGTGAATAAAATTGTATGACACACTAAATCAAGTTGAGAAGCGTGCACAATAAAATGTCAAATAATAAATTTCAATGTCAAGATTTATATTTATTTTTATGAGTAATCATGGTATGAAGTTTTAGGGATACTTTGAGGAAACCCTAGTCCTATCCAAGTTACTACAATGCAACTTATAAAGGGGAAACCAATGAGGTAAATTCAAATAATGGGAAACAAAAATGGAATAAGAAGGAAACATTTGTGAGGAAGGCTTGGTCA